>JASANF010002732.1:0-77988 GCA_030248245.1 Trissonchulus sp. WLG1_4 | reverse complement strand
AGTGATATAGCGCAAATAGCTTATATACCATATAGAACGAACAGCGCAAAAAGCGCTCATGTGAAACGCCATAGAGCCTTCCTTTACGTCTTTTACATGCGTTCGATACTAACTGCTACGTTACCAAATAAAAATCCCAATATGCATATGCTATAAAAATGGGAAAAAACATGAAAGTAATTAACGGCTAATGGGAAGAAAATCTAGAAACATTCATACATAAGCAGAAAGAGCAACATTTTGCCGGTTCAAAGCAAATATAAGCCAAAGCCGAATGCCAGTTTTCTTAATTCCAAAACAGTTAGAAAATTAATTAGTTCATTTAATCTGAAATCGCAAGAGAAAAAGTTGGATTTAGAATAAATATACATATAATTGCGCCTAAAGGACAAGTATGAACCGGCTTTCAGCAAACATAAATACAGCGGAAATTTGTAAAGCGACTACCAAGTCGAAACTTTTGACATAATAAATTGACAAAAGTCATCAACTGTCATAAGCAACGAACATACGTCAAAAACAGCGGGCGCGGTTCAAAACAAAGACGGGAGTTATTTTTTAAAATGGGGTAAACTTAGTATCCTTACGCCGAACTAAATTAATTATCTCCTGAACGGTATAAAAGCCATATATACATACGTAACTGTTTTTTAGTATGTATATCAGCTTAAACCAGAGAACGAAGAATTAAGCACAATAATGTCAAGTGTGCGTGCGCAGTGGTTTCCGTTCGGTGACAACAAGAGTAGTCATATTTTAGCTCGTTCATTCCTTGATTCAAATTATTGAGCTTCAAAAAAGCGATATTAAAAACAGCTAATTAATCACCTGAGCTACCTAATTTTTTTTTCACTGGTAACGAATATTTAATGAGATTTTAACCACATGTGTAACATATTGGGTAGTCTCTCGTGAAACTCTTATGTCAGTGTTACTAACTCTGACAAATATCAGGTGCGCCACTTGTTTTAGTGGCATGACTTCTGCGACTACTCGCTGTAGTACTCTTGATAGTCAAAATCTTTTCTTTTCGTAACGAAGCACATGTTTCGTTTCCTCAAGTGGTGCAACTATTCCTCTGTGGTCTCCGTGGCGCAGAGTACTAGCGCATTGGTTTCTTAAACAAAAGTTTGCTGGATCGAGCCCAGCCGGAGATAATTTTACGCAATACTCGCTAGTCGACTGGCTATTACCTATTTGCAGCGATAACTTATTTTACGTCTTGATCCCGTATCCTTTGTGCACTTTGTTCAAACTTTTTTATAATGGCTACTAAAGAAGACGTTTTGTATGGAGGATAGATCAAGTAATAAGTTAATGCTGTAGCTGGCCCAACAGGTTTACGATGGCCTCTGGACAATGTGCTTCAAAATAAATGCTTGAAGCTTACTGAATTCTTTTGCCGCAGATTGGGCTTGTTTGTTAGACTTTAGTAACTCTGACGTAGCAGCTACTTAAAGACCTGAGCTAGGGGAAAGCTCCCAAATACGAACCCATCATTTCTGTGAGCAAAAGGACTCACATTAAGAACACGTGGTTCCTGAATACGACCAAAAGTCGTTTAATACGAACGCAGGATGAAAATTTATCTCGTTGGTTCGCTCTCGCTGCTAAACAGTTTCCTAATACGAACATATTAGGCTGCTAAAGTATATTACGTACTCTTGTTACTGTAATGCTCTTGCTGACACCAATTCATAGATTAACGAACGCGTACTCGCGTAGCACATCCGCCGCCACTTACATATAAATGTACACGTACACATTTTAACTACACTTTTACTTAAGGTGGTAGTTGCGTTTTCGAGGTTTTTGTGATATCTATGTAAACTTTGCGCCACCAGTACTCAAGTTATAAGTGACGCCTGAGCATGAATTTTTGGGACAGTCCTGTAAAGGTCAGAGTCCCCAGGCATGTCTCTCACTTTTCGAAATTTCACCTGTAGACGTTTGCAGGGTTTTAATTTGCGAGAACGTATCTTAAATTTTCGGTACGTTTGCTTTTCAGCTATTTTTTCAGTAAATTCACTAGTTATTAAAAAATAGAGGAGATGCCTGGGGATTTTAAACATGTCAAAAGCCTTACCAACTCTCAACCGCAACAGGTAATCGTATGCTTCAGAGCTGTGGCGCGAACTTTTTGTAAAAAATTGTAATATTTTGTAAAGGACCTTTATTTAGTCGCTTATACTGGAAACAATATCATAGGTTAAATTTCAATGCATGGCATACATTTAGAAAAGAGATTGTTCTACCTAATGCAAAAGACCGCTTGTGATTTGAATTTGTAAACGCTGAGCTATGGCTTTTTAAAAAAACACCTAAAAACGCAATTACCCCTTAAAAGATACAAATAACAAAAACTCAAAAATAACTTATTTCATTACTTAAAATAACAAACTGCACCGGAGCCAGCCTCCAAATCTACACTCTGAAATGATACTCTGTTTCTACGTACTTTCAACCTGACGGAAAAACCTAGTATAAAATTTAATTGACTGTCACTGACTTTAGCATTCAACTTTTTATTTTTCCGGTTCATATCAATATGAGATAGCATTCTATTCTAGCCGTTTTAAGCTGTCGTAAATTTATAAATTTGTAGGCACTGTTTCTACAGTATTCATAGACAAAAAACTTGACCAGCTGACGTGTTATACTCTATGTAACAAAAATATAAACTGTATATTATACCATCGTTCGTATTACGGACCCAGTTTTTTAGAGTTAACCGCTTCTCAATTTTGATGCTCGTATTTACGAAACAGTGTTTAAATATTGTAGACCCCTTTGATTTTTTGAAAAAATGTTCAGCGTGAAAATGTCAAATATTATTCTGGTTCGGTGAATACAAAAGAAAGCGAGCGAAAACATTTACAATCTGATGATACCAGAAAACAATGGCTGCACCTACCTTGATGTTGATAATCCATAGGGGTAAAATTCACTAAAAATTTGAAACGTTTGGGAATGATTTTGGGTACAAAGTGAGATAGCGATACGTAAATGATTATAACTCGTGATATAGTGTACCAGTCATGTCCAAACTCTGACACGTGACAATGCACACGTGTATCTAGCAACAAATCAAGTTTCAGCTTCAGGACTTGGTTCATAACGCGCAATCCAATAGAAAACGTGTATGACTGTTCGTAATAAGCAACTGTTCGTATTTGGACGCTTTCCCCTACCTAGCTTTTTCACTGGTAAAGAACATTTCATGATCCATTTTATCCACATGTGTGACGATTTGGCAGCCTCCCGTGAAACTCTACTTCAGTGTTACTAAAGTCTGACAAAAAATAGTTGCACCACTTGAGAAAACGCAACATGTGCTTTCGTTACGAACAGAATAGATTTTGACTATCCAAAGTACAGCGAGTAGTCGCAGAATTCATGCCACTAAAATAAGTAAGTGGCGCAGCTATTTTTTGTCAACTTTTTTAAATCGCACTTCATTGTTTATGAAACCGGGGCCAAGTTTTACATAATTTTATAACCATGAAATGAAACCATTGAAACTTTTAAAGTTTATTTTTTCAAAGCAAATTCAGATAAAATAGAATAAGTAAACTTAGACACGGTTAATATGTACTGATAAAAAAATTTCAGTAGTAGCCAAGCATTTACAAATCATACAGATTATAAACAGAAAACAAAACACAACTACAAAAAAGATAAACAGCTAACTTTCATAAAAGAATTTCAAAAATGTATATATATAATCATGAGTAACAAAAACAACTTCCGTAAGTTTCCGTAGCAGAAAAACTGAATATTCAAACTTAATTGTGAAGCATTCTTTCGTGAAATTGAGCCAGCATTGAATAAATACGTTCAAACCTTCACGGGAAATGGAACATAAAACATGCGCATGTTTACGAAAGCTAAAATGCCACAAATTTACGACAAAAAGTATGACAAAAAAGCGAACAATTTAATGGTACCTCGTAAAACTCAGTGCCAAAATTAAACTTTGTAAAACTCCAAATTAAGTATTTGGCTTATATTTTTGAAGCAGAAACAAACTAAATTTTTTAATGCTAAACTTACCTCATTTTATAATTTTTGGTTTAATGCAAACTTGAATTTTGAAAAAAACTAAAAATGTCGATATCAAACGATTTTGCCGCGAAAATCAGGTTGACGTTTATGTAAGAGAATAATTGCTTTAGATTAAAACATAGGCTTTAGCGAAGGTAATCAGTTTTCTTAAGTCAGGGCCTTTGAAACTTCCTAAAAGCTATGTAACTTTATTATGACATTTATCATAGCTTAAAATATTCTGTCAAATAGAGAAAAATTTCTACAACTTTACGTTGGTATAGTCTGTGTTATGTATGACTATATTTACACTAATGAAACAAGCAGCCCTTAAAAGAAGCAAAGGAGCAATCCAGAGAAGAATCTGCACAGAAGAAGACCTAGGCTTATGGGTTTAAAACGAATTCCAACTTTCAACTCACGAAAACAAAAGCAATTTTTTTACAAAATTTACTATTTTTGACCTTTGCCAATTTTGAAGCTTTTCTGACCATTAGAAACAAGTTGTGAGTTCCAGATGACGTTTTTATCATCAGAAGGAAGGGGGGCTGCTCCCAAAGATCAAACCTGAGAAAGGCTTGTCCAGAAATCTAAATATAACCGACTTTCCCGATCAAAACCTCCCCACGAATTGACCAGCATAGAACACAAATCTGGGCATTTAAGTATGTTTTTACCTTCAAGCTGGACCAATATAAAAAAATTCTAGTGTAGTTAAAAAAGTATAAAATAGGTATAACAAATAACTGTGAGTAGGCTCCACTGAATGTTTCATTAAAACTTGAAAAAAAAGTAACAGTCTGACGGTACTAAAGCAATGAACAAACAAAAACGTTAATCGCACCAATTTTCACAAAAAATCTGTAACAACTGAACTGTCAGCCACTTTTGCTCATTTGCATTGTAGTTACAGAGTAATATGCAAATGAGTTATGATGCATTAAGTATTGTCTGAAAATGTACAAGAAATGAGGGCGCATCTTAAATGATGGTTGAACTTACATATTCTATTATTTTATTATCTATTCTGTGTGAATTCAGTTTGAACCAACACCATATATGCACATAGGGGGGGTGTCCATCCCCCCTTAACCACCCACCTCTCATGGTCGAAAAAGTGCACGAAATTTGAGTATAAAAATAAAAAGCGAAAATTTTTCGGCCATCGCCGCGAAAATACATTACTAGGGACCCTTCATCGATTACTACCGTGCATCTTTGGAGAACACCCCAAGTTCACAAACACCAGAATAGCTTATAGCGCTACCGGCAGCAAAACAAAAAACTATTACGCTAAAATGATGTCAAGCTTTCATGTCAAACACAAAGAAACTTTCTTCTCAAAGCATTTGGCTGTATCGCGTAGGGCCTATATAGCAGTTGAAGCATGCTCTGAGAATTCCAAACACTACATAGCTTATCGTAAACTAACACATAATAGCTAATCTTTCTACAGTCATATTTGCGTAATGATAACAAGCGTAGTTAGGCATCTTATTCATGGCTTGGGGTCATGTGTCCCCAATTTGTGTCCACATTTTGTTTGTAGAGTGCTTCATGTAAAATCGTTTGGAACAATGGCAGAATAGTGCCTGTGATAATATTGCAGTTTTCCTATCTGAATCTATAATAATATTATAGACGAGTTATATAAACTGATCAACTAAATAACAACTACAGCCCGGTTCATAATTGTTCTTGTCCTTGTCCCTACCGTTTTGTCCGTAAGCGATTCCAGAAAAACTGCATAGCCAAAAATATGCCCTATTTTCGCATGACGGTAGTTTAGGTCACTTGTAGACTGCGAAAAAATTATTAGCTTAAGGTGGCGCTTCGGGAATTTGTTTTTTGACGAATTAATTTTTCTGCACCAAAATCGACATATAGTTCTTGAAGAAAAGTTGTTCAGAATGTGTTCAGGAGTCGATTGATGTGTATAACTCAAATTTAAAAAAAAATTGAAAAAATCCGAAAATTTGAAATTTGCGTTTTTGTGAATAATTTTCTAATATGACCAAACTAGAAAAAAGTGCGCAAAAAATTGAAGTAAAAATAAATTACTTTCCTTTTTGATAAATAGACAAACATAGTTGAAGCAAACGTCTGTCAAATCAAGCCATTCGCACAGAAAATTAAAAACATGCAGCAAGCCAAGCAACATTTCAATTAAAAACCAAGGTTTTTCGGCAAAGGGCACAGATTCCAAATTGCATGTTTTGAGTTGAGACATAAAATTTTGACACAATATATAAAAAACTGACTAATTTTTATTTTTTTAATAAATGTACTTTGAAGCGAGATACTTGTTGTTAAAGTTGCATGAAAAGTTAAAAATCCTTATAACTAATAATTTAAAACGAAATTCACAAAACAAAAAATTTATCATCCCAGACGTTTGAAAACCTTTCAAATGAGCTATAAATTGTCCAAATTGATAGAGTTTGAATTGAGTTATGTGTGCCCTGTGAATAGGGTTTTCGCAAGTCACGTGACATACACAAAAAATGAATTGAGTCAAATCCTTTTGCAAAATTGCTCAATTTGATACCGCGCACCTTGCTAAATTCCAATGTAACCATGAAAATAAGAATTTACAATTTTTGAAGTACGTGCAAATTCTCGGAGCGCCACCTTAAACGAATTTGCCAATTTTTGTGGCAAAATACCAACAGCTGACCGAAATTTGTCCTTGGCTTGTCCCTGCCCCAGTGTCCTTAAGGACAAGTATGAACCGGGTTTATTACGAGTGATGACTCCAATTCGTCACTCTCAAAAGAAGCAACTCTATCCAGAGACAAACATAATATTTTTCTACATTTCTCAACAAAGCCTAAGCCTAAGCAAAAAGTCACTTCAAAACAGGCAGCTGAAAAAAATATAATTAATGAACATAAAAATGAGCTCTAAGTCCAATCCTGTAAGAAATGTCACTGAAAAACCTGTTTTGTTACAAAAACAATGTCAGAGTCAACCCAATAAGCCTTATGCCTGTAAGCTAGCCTAAATTAACAAAAAGTACAGTACCGATCAGAATTAACTACCTATGATGCTGCAGTCAGCGTCACTGATCGAGCAAGAGCGGCACTGACTGCAGTCACTGCATTGACGTCACAGGTCCAATAAATTGGACATGTTTACTGAATTTCAATGAGTGACTCCGGAGTCAGAGTCAGTGACTCCGGAATCACGCTCACATTAGTCACTACACATTAGACAGCCCAACCAGTTTGTTATAGCTAAAAATTATAAACAAGCAAAGCGAAAGCGAATTTTATAAGCAGCGAAAGCTTTCGGCGTAAATTCAAACTAAATAATTCAAACTGTAATTTTTTCGACAACAATCACAAAAATTGACTTTGCTTCGGCATTGACTAATGGCCAGAAAATAAAAAATTAAAATAAAACATATTGATACTGTATGTGAATTGTGAATACTTTAATATTTTTTTTCAATACATTATTGCAAAACATAAGGACCATATGCTAAAAGATTGTAGGGCCGCCAGTTTCTGGCAGCAGCATATATGTATGTACGTACTACGTACCTACACAAGCTATTAAGAAACTGGTTGGCAGTGACTAGTCTGGGCTGGGCAGTGACTAATTTGAGCGTGATTCCGGAGTCACTGACTCTGACTCCGGAGTCACTCATTGAAATTCAGTAAACATTTCCAATTTATTTGGATCTGTGACGTCAATGCAGTGACTGCAGTCAGTGCCGCTCTTGCTCGATCAGTGACGCTGACTGCAGCATCATAGGTAGTTAATTCTGATCGGTACTGTAGCACGCTTGGGACTAAACATATATATAGCTCTATTTCACGTACATACTTGTTGCCTTCGTCAAAGAGAAAAAGTTGTTGTCTAGCTCGACATTATTTTTTACATATTTGGTTTGTAACATAATTTAGCTTTGTCACTCATAATTGGCTATTAGTGCAACTTGTTACAAAACTCAGTATACTGTAGGAGCAGATATTTTTTAAAGCATTCTACTTTTTCAATTCATTTCTAGTTCAAACAAGTTTTGTATATCAAAATAGTTACGATGACTCGAATTTTGACACTAGTATTATTTTATGACTATGTGTAGTGATAGCTGTAATATTTCGTGAAGTTGCAGAAGTAGGTAACATGCAAAATGAAACGGAAAACCAGTTATGGTTCACTGAACCAAATCGGATTAACTTAAGTCTGAGCTGGAGCTAAACTTTAGTTAAACGTATTTATGTAGTTACATCCCAGCTAAATTGCAGCTAAACCTTAATTTTCAAGTAAATCTTGAGCGCCAACTGTGCTAAACTTCATTGGTGCAGTGGGCTTAAACCGATTTAAGAAAATTAAGCCTGGGTTAAATAGGTTTCAGCTAAACGTCAGTTAATCCAATTTGATGCAGTCCGCCGTTAGTTTCTATTAGTTTAGTCCGACATCATTTTTAATCTTTTTACAAAAATCGCACCCGTTGAAGGTTAAACAGCCTTGTCAAAAAATCTAGCAAGCATACGTCCAGTGTAACCACAATGCGTCACTCATTATTGTAAGTCAGCAAAAAACATCATGACTTAATAGGCAATTAATTTGAAGTGTCAAAAAATTAATTAGGTTAATGTCAAGTTTTGACGAAGTGTGTTGCGGCATAATTTATGATCGTTTGTAAGCTAAAAGTTGAACAACTAGCTGTTTAGCTTCCTGTTCACATCTTAAGGCTAATTCACACGAGGGCGCATCGCAATTGAATACACCATGGAGCAAAGTGCGCCCTCATGTGAATTGGCCTTTAAGCAATAGGAACTAAGAAATAGGGATTCCGTTAACTCTGATTTATGTGTTGCGTTTTTTGCGCGAATTGTTTTTTATTCCTGTTGGGCCACAGCCTCACAGATAGTTTATTTTGATTTCTGAGTCTTAATGTGCTGCTAACGATAAAGTGACAATGTTCGGATTGTTTCACACGTCTGTCACCGTGAAATTATACATAGATGTCACTTACTGACAATTATCACATAACTATACAACAAAGTGCTTGCAAAATTGAATTTCTCAAGGTTTTGCAGTGTTAACATTTTTGTTCCTTCTAAAGAAGCAACTATTGTTTTGAAATTAATTGCTCATAGCGTTTAACGCTACTGAGCAGGCTGCATAGACAGTATGTTTTACGTGTATTTTCAACTTGGGAGCTGCCTATGTAAAAAAATCAATAATCGATGTGCAGTGCTGTAGCAATGTATTTTTCGGAATCGGCACCGAGATGTTTCACCAGCAGTATATAAGAGCGATTAGAAAACACTGTTTATCGCGAGCTGATTTGCTCAGCTCAGATCAAAGTGTAACTTTTGAGCCAAATGGCTCGATGCAGCGGCATGGTTAACATCCTGCAGCACTTTTATTGTACGTACTATGTATGTAGTCAGTTATACTAAGTAAGAATAAAGTAGGGGAGAGTAAGATACAAACTGTAGCTTACGGTAAGTACGCATTAAAGAGCCAATTCATTTAAAAATGAAGGGTAGACACCGGGGAAGGAACCTTGCCCCTTTTGGGGCCTAATTGTTTATTTAAACTGAACACTTAATTGGGAGTAGTTAAAAACACCGACATTCTTTCAAAAATCAACCTTAAAATAAGTTGTGGTCCTGTAAAATACAGGGCAGCATACGCAATTGCGTAAAGTTAGATAAGTTTGAGTTGGTTGCGTGCTAATGCCAACGTGTCCACATATGCTAGCGGGGTATGAAAAATATGTCATGTTCACATGTCATTAGTTCTGCTACCATCCACACAGGCAACGTTGAGCAATCTTGCTGAAAATAAATCATATATTTCGTGCAATAGATGTCAGCATACACCGTTAGTCCCCTATAAAAGTGGTCGTTATATCTGTACTTAAAGTCAAAATTGTTGATATCCCACAAAAAATAGCTGAAATCACGCAAACATTCCTGAAATAGCACAAAAAATAGCTGAAATGATACATGCAAAAAATAGCTGAAATGATACAAAAAATAGTTAAATCACTCGAATATTCCTGAAATCGCACAAAAAATAGCTGAATTGATACAAAATATAGTTAAAATGATAAAAAAAATACTGAAATGATACAAAAAATAGCTGAAATTACACAAAAAAGTCTAATCTGTGGGCGCTAGCCCTGATTCCACATCAAACAACAGCAAGCTAACGAAGTGTTCAAGCAGAAAAAAACAGTTTGCCAGCTCATTAACCTAATATGAATGGCCTAACCAGTCACCAGGAGACCAGCCTGAAAGTTTGAAGGAGTCTAGAGAGTCTGAAGCGAGACCAGGCGCAGGAGCGCTTTAAATGGTGGAAACATGAACTCGCATACATCCAGTGATATTAAGGCTGGAAGGTGGGCTTTAGGTAGGTACATTAGGAGAAAGTGGAAAGGACTCTAGCTAGCCAATAACGTCTGGACTTGAGAGAAAGCTGGGGGTCTAAGCTAGATGCGTCGGGATGCTTGTTATATATCATATGTTAATGACGACTACTGCTTACGAGAACTGGTAAAAACCAACCACCTCCCAGATTCATTTATGCTTTTATAGCCTTGTGTTGCTTACACGGACGGCTCTGTTGGAATGAGTAGTTGGAATGTTGGAATGGCTTGCACGTGGATAGAGTTACTCTAGAATGGCGAGACAAGCTGAAACTAATTAAACTAATGAGAATCCTGATTTGGCTTTATTTTAGACGCTTTTTCAAATGTGTGTGCAACATTAAGTTGTCATCAGTCGGCTTATAGGTCAGAAAGGTCAAGCTAAAAAGTTAGTAGCTGAAGCTTAAATGTTAGTAGGTCAAGCTCAAGGGTCAGGTTAAGCTCAAAAGTTAGTAGTGAAGCTCAAAAGCCTTTAGATTACGCACAAAGCTTAGGTCAAGCTTAACAGTTAGTATGTAGATCAAGCTCAAAGGCCAGGTCAAGCTCAGAAGTTAGTATGTGAAGCTCAAAAGTTTGTAGGTTAAGCTCAAAAGTTAGTAGTGAAGCTCAAAAGTTAGTACGAAATAGATGATAAAAAGTAAATAAATGCGTCCAACTAAAGTCTGACCAACAACTGTTGGGCTTTGAGACAAGAAGAAAAACGCGATTTCATTACGAAAAAAACTAACTGCAAACTTCAAGTGTACAGCGGGTAATCACGAAAATCACGCCACCTGTTTTGTCTCAGGGTTCAGCAATTTCTGGTCAGACTTTAGCGTACAAGGTACATAAACTAGACACGTACACGGTTTTACACGTTTTGCATGATTGGCACATAATTTCATTACGAAATATCGAATGATTCTCAGATTTTCGTAGATTTTCTTAAACCATTGGTTTAGTTCAGTTGAAAATTCAAACCTGCAGCGCAGCAGGTCTCTGTTTTGCTGAAATTTTAACTGAGCTAAACCAATGGTTTAAGAAAATCCACAAAATTCGTAACAAATCAGACAATATTTCGTAATGAAATTACGTGTAAATAATGCATAACGAACGTAAGACCAATGGTTTAGTAAAACCACCGCTGTGAAATAGTGTTTTGTTCTTATTACCTACTTACTTATTATTAACTGGCAGCATTTCTACAGAAACTGAAAAAACAAAAAGAAACAGCTATGTACAACAGGGCTGTAATTGGTGAAGTTTTGACAAAGTTGCAGCGACATTTTGAAATTTTTTGCGAGAAAAAGAGAATCTCATGCGTCAGAATGCCCCAAACGTGAATTTTAAAAATGTGTATTCTATTCATCAATTTATCAATAAAAATATCTATAAGGTTTCTCAGTATTCATAAATTTGTTAAAACGTTGGTTGCTGCTCCGTACTCTGTCGTTTTCGTTACTGTATTCAACAGACATATATACACAGTCGTGCAGGGCATGTTTCGGATTTCACAAAATTTCACGGGAGCTTGTTTCCACAATCGAAAAAATTAATCTCACAACAACGGAAAAAAGTTCAAGTCATTTTGCAAAAAATTAAACGTTTTGCAAAAAATTTTCGTGTTTTTGGTGTTTCTTTCGTTTTTGTAGCATTTTACAGTAATTCGAGGCAAACTTTTCGTTTAAGGAAATGTCACGGATAAAAGTGAAATTTGTGAAAAACTCCCTGAAATTTGTCCCCTCGGACGCTTTTATCCGGATAAAAGTGTCTCCCTTTGGATAAATGTGTCCCCCACTCCCGGACTCTTTTATCTGGTTACAAGTGTCCCCGGACAGTTTAAGCCGGATAAAAGTGTTCCCCCACTAAAATTGCCATTGACGTTTCAGGTTCAACTTCTAAGATTCAGCATCGACTTCTGGTTCAGGTTAAACTTCTGGTTCAGGTTTAGCTTCCAGTTCAGTCTCAGATTCAACTTCTGTTTCACATTCAGGCTCGCTTCCATTTGTTATGCGTGCATCCTGCTCTAGGGCAGGCTGCACACATACCAAACAGAAGTGAACCTGAACCAGAAGTTGAACCTGAAGTGGTACCGGAACTAGAAGTCGAAGCTGAACCTGTGAAGTTAAACCAGAAGTTGTACCTGAACCATTAGTCGAAACTGAACCTTAGGAATTGAACCTGAACCATCAATATGCAGCAATTTTAGTGGAGGGATACTTTTATCCTGGGGTATTAAATTCAACAGTGCAATATTTAAAATAGTTAAAACAAATTGATATGTTGGAAAAAGTATACAAGTAAAATGGGAGTTACTTATAACTTGAACTTGCACCAGAATGATGTTATGTAAGCAATAGCAAAAACGCTTGAAGCTTTAAAAATTCGCCGCACACATTAGTAGGGATGTAAAAACAGTCGAAATTTGCGTCAAACAAAGCCGCAGGAAACAAGAACAAAATATGTAGTGTTCCAAGTTTAGTCGCTAAGAAATGGTGTCGAATATATATGCACCATTCTTGTGCCAAATCGAGAACTAGTTATCACCGTTTAGTTATGACTTATGTATCATAGTTTTCAGTTAATTTGCTGATCACCTAACTAATCAAAATAGTCTATTAATTAATTAATTAAGTTTATTAGTCTATTTATCACTAATATTCTCATTATCATCAATAATAAATATTCAACTGACTAGCTCCAGGTCTACAAGTTGAATTCTATTGTTATCGGATTAACCAAGTATGACAACCAAATCACTAGATGTATGAAAGCAGAACCAATAAGCCTAGACACTAGAGTTACCCTGAGTTACCATACTGTTGTTACCATGAACACATGATAACACTGTTGCTTGGACTACTAAACTCAGTCAGTGTAGAACCAACTAAATGTATTGCAGAGGTGTTATATAAGGGATCATTACCTACATTCAAAGTAGTTATATTAAAGCTTGTAGTTAACTTGTAGAGGTATGTAAATCGTTATTATTAGTTGTAGAAGCATAAGTGACATTACACATATCAACAAATTATGCGATTATAAAAACTTAAATACTTTGTGTACCCCCTCATTACTAAATTAAAAATAACCTACGATGTACCTAATAGCCTGACAACCTCGTTACACTTTGTGTAACACTATCTTGTTGTGTAATTATGATGCATGTGACACCGTCGAAAGTTAACTTTAAAAGTTAAATGTTAAAGTAAACGTTAAAGTATTTATGACTGCTAAAGATGCAAAAGCTCAGTGATGAGAAAAACTTTATATGAAATAATACTCTTGGTTATAAATATATACACAGCAACTATGCAAAGATAATTGTTTCTTTCCTATTTTTTTATTTCCGGAAGTTACAGTCCATACAAATTATCTACTACAGTTATCTGTAGTAGACACGAGATACAAATCTGTCACATAGGTACTTAACAAGTAGCCTATTTTGTAAACAAAGTATGTACTTACATATTTTGTAAACAAAAGTATCAACAATTGAGTAAATGGAAAATTAAAGAAAATAACCGCATATATACATATACACTGAACGATTCAAGCAGACGTGAACTCTAACATCCGGTCTGAGCTTACTGTGTAGTCGAACCGTAATACTTATTTCACGTTGATACAATTATGAATGAAAAATTGATTTGAACAAGAAACAGACCCTATCTTGCTGACTTCTACAAAAGTACATAGGTATGTAAAAGTGTCTCATTTTGTTGAAGAAGAGAGACACTCTTCTTCTATAGAGTCAGACACTATAAATATGTACTCTTGCTCCTACTCTTACAACAACAATTGCAAGTGATGAATCGATTAGTAATAACCTCAATGGCCAATTCCAAAAATCTACTAAACGGCTTGGAATAAAGTTGTTTATCTACTTAATAACTAATCTAGAAGAGTGCACAACATTTTGTGTACAAATACAATTTTGTAAACAATACAATAAAATTCGGTGCTGTAAACATTTCCTGTAGCAAATTTTACATGAAATCACAGTCAACGAGTAATGAGATAATGACAAAACAATTTAATGTAATGTTTGTTTATAACCATTATAACCAATGGTAGGAATTTGTCCCCAGTATTCTAATAAAGAACACTAGATTTTTCACTTACAATTGTTTACAAAGTTCTGCCCGCTGTCTGTAACAGAAGTGGAGCGTACCCTTATTGGTAAAAAAACGTTTGCTATTTACCAAATGAAACAAAACAGCGGCAACTACACGTCACATAAACTGATTAGCGGCAGAAAAACTCAATTAGGCGTCAAGACTTTGCTGAACTAAATCAAATTAGAACAAAGTTGACTTGATTTGGCTGTCTGTAGTTGTTTCAGTTTACCCCTGAACGTTCCACTGACACAAACAATGAAACCCAGACGCGTGGGAAAATTAAAAAAACTACATTACATTTTCGTGCTTTTTTAGAAAGTTGGTAAGTCTACTTCCTAAATGGATTAAGTTAGAATTGCTTAATGGTAAAGTTATAAATATTTTCTGCAATTACATCAGAAATTTAAAATTATGTATGGCTTCATAGATGTATTTACTCGAAGAAGCCTTACAGCAGTATATCCGTTCAGAAACATGGCAATAAATTTACAATTAAATTTATTTAATAAATTTCTTTCTAAAATCGTACTTAGTTTCATACGCTACATTTAAACTTACAGATCAATATAATCGAAGCTTTGTGAATCACTTTTAACAGCAAGTTTACAAAAATAACAAGGTTTTTGCATACGCATAAAAGAGGTTCTACCGAAATGTAGCATACTAGAATTATGTTTACCCTATAATTACTAAACTTTCAATCCAAACAACTTTTGGAAGCCATAAATTTAACAATGGAGTTTAATGTAAACTGTAACGCATAGCTTTCTTCAGAAAGTTTTCAAAGTCAATGTTGTAGCCACACGAAAATTATAGCTCTATTGTGTAATTTATCGGTTGAGATAAAATCGAATTCCAAACGTTTTGCCTAGGGCTTTAATCGAAACAGAGTATGCAATACTTAATATTATCTTCTTAACGATATCGGAAGACGGACAAATTTGGTTAGCTGGTTAGAACAGACCAAATGATTGTTTTGACTTTTTGGCAATGCTTACAAATCCATTGCCATTTTGTCTCTATTCAACATAAAAAAATCTACGAAGACCAGGGCCCGGTTTATTGAAGCAAAAAGTTGAAAAGGTTCGCCGTTGAAAATGTCTGCCGTTGAGAATGTTTTGACAATCCAAATTATGATTTTGTCCTTGTCTCTGCGTCTATGTCATAAAAGACATAAAATGTGAAGTTTACGATTAATCTGACCGACCCAAGCGAGCGATCAGTTTAAAATAAAAATTAGAAAAATTTTATACTAATTCAAAACTTTTGATGGCGGATACTTCTTTAATCCATCAAGCCACCAGGGAGGAGCAGTGATTCCAATGGAACCGATATCTGAAAAATTGATTTTTTTTGTGTACAGTTTTTTTACTCTGAAACTAAAAAGTATATTACATAGACGTCTTTCTGCAAATAAAACCTTGTTCTGGATTTGCTTGTTGTCCTGTTGTCCTTAAGGACAAGTATGAACCGAGCTTAAACGAAAGTTTGACCAAAAAATGTTGACCACTGAGGCAAAACAAAAAATATTTCATTGATAAAAGAATGAGGACAAGTATTAACAGGGCTTTACACTCATCACAACACATAATGGCTCAGGCTCGATTCATACTTACAGCCGTATGTCCGTTCATCCGGTAAAATTACGAAACAATTACGCCACAATCTGATCTTATACACGATTAGCGGCGTGACTACTTTGTAATTTTTCCGGCTATGCATGCTGTAAGTATGAATCGGCCCTTAGACGTAAATACACAATATCTAAAGGCTTCGGTCTCATTCAAGCTTTGCATATCGCCTCACAGAAAAGCTGGAATATGTAGGAAAGGTTAACGCAAATCTGAAAGCAGCTGTGAAAGCAAATCAAACAAGACATTGGAGGTAAAGACTGCTTTTAGATAAAACTGGAACGAATGAAATGAAATTAAATTCCCTTGGAGCTGAAAAAACTGATTAACGATGCCAAAATAAACAACAACAGAGTTAACATTAGACGAAGGGTCGTCTAAAAAATTAGAGTTAGCGGAATAGGTAACAATTAATCACTAATTAATCATTAAATATATACTTAATTTTTGGTTACAATCTAGGTAAATCGCTCAAAAAAGTTGACAGTATTACATATAGGCTGGGGCTGTGCATGTATCAATTTGAACTTTGAAATGGGTACGTATAATTGTCTTTTCTTGCTTAATTTTATTTAAATTGACCAAATTCTTTTAGTTCGTGCAGTAGTCAATATAAATAATAAAGTATAGATAAAAAAGTGTCACACCAATCTAGCACGTGAATTAGAAATTAATCTTTATAATTGTCACATTACAACACTATATATTACACACTATATTATCTATATAATTTGCTGTCATTAAAATGTTTGAGTTCAAAACAACGTTTTTATTAAGTAAATATAAAGTTATGGAACGCATCATATCATTTCACCTGTAAGCAGTATACTGAACTAATATGCGAACTCTATAATGCGAAGTCGCATTTATATAAAAATGTGTACATATTCACGCTTTGAAACAGGAAAATAGAACTCTAGAACTCAAATAATTAAACTGAACAGAAGAAGACAGCTATATCCAGTCGCTATGGAAAAACTCGGTTTCGAATAGAAAACAAAGAATCAATGTTAAAAAAACCTGTTTTCTCATATCCACACTGAAGCAGTGTAAACAACCACTTTTTGTAACAAAACTTTTTGTAAGAAAGCTAGAAAAAACTAACCATTACTGGTGATATTTCAAAACACATTCTGAGCGTAAAATTAATCATATCTCAAATTAATGCTTCACCAGAGAAAATACATTTTATGATGTGAAATGAAAATTTTTTCATAATTTATAAATCTGACTCAAGCTGAAGTAAAAATAAATGAATGATGTTAATAAATGTTTGTCGAAAAAACTTTTTAAGATATTAAAATTTATTAATTTCCTTAAAGTATCTAAATTACTTTGATAAAAAAGTTCCAAAAATATTTGCTAATGTCTTCGTGACGATTTTGTAAACTAGTTATCGGCTATTTCGGCAGAGGTTGATTATAATATACATAATTTGTATAAGTCCTTGGCACTGTGCTACAAAATTTGAGTGGCATAAAAACATGTATTGAGCTGTACAAGTTCTTCCGCACGCTCCAGCGTGCGCACAAATATACTTTGTAGCACGGTCAAGCGTGCTCTTATGTAATTGTACGCACGCTGTGCCAGGGAGGGAAACGACGAGTGCGGGACACGTAGAGTTCGCCATCGGGTCGGATTGGGTATGCTCGGGTCGGGTCGGGTTAAAAAAATTCGACCCGTTGCGAACTCAAGTGACACGAGTGCTGGGGGCGCATGAGTGCCACGCACCACGCACGAGGGTTTCCCTGCACGCGCGCATTCGTTGATACTGCTAAAACTTGAGCTACATAAGTTTCTACAAAATACCGTAACTTTTTTACGTCGGTGATTACTGCATATCAAGCTAATGTAAGGCCACAAAATGCCTTGTTTGTTATTTTCATGCCCCAGATACATTAATTACAATGCTTAACTTCAACACCATGATTACGCGTACAACTTACAACTTTTAACTGATTAGACAACTTTTAGTCAAGTGAGCAGTGGTGAATCAGTAGGTAAGATGTCTTTAATTACAGTTTGCTTGTTTTTAGGGCGTTGATTCGATGCCCGGGATTCTGAGGTGGCAAGTATGTAGCGTGCCGTACAAGTGCGTGCAGTACATGTACATGTAGGTACGAGTACATATAAACAAGTAGGCCCCAAAAGGGGCAAGGTTCCTTCCCCGGTGTCTACCTTTCAGGTTTAAATGAATTAGTTCTCTATTCTATACTTACCGTAAGCTGCTATACCTACTTCGTATCTTACTCTACTTTATAACTAGCTTATTCTAACTTAATCTAAATACGTAGTACGTACAAAAAAAGGCTGCAGGATGTTAAGCATCCCGCTGCACGAGCCATTTGGCTCAAAAGTGACACTTTGATCTGAGCTGAGCAAATCAGCTCTAAGAACAAGAAGCGATAAACACTGTTTTCTAATGGCTCTTATATACTGCTGGTGAAACATCCCGGTGCCGATTTTGAAAAAGTACATCGTTACAGCAGTGTACATCGATTATTGATTTTTCTGCATATACGCAGACAAAAATCAGCAGGCAGCTCCCAAGCTGAAAATACACGTAAAACATACTGGCTATGCAGCCTGCTCAGTAGCGTTAAACGCTATGAGCAGTTAATTTCAAAACAATAGTTCCTTCTCTAGAAGGAACAAAAATGTAGGTACATATCAAAAACATTTAAGGTTGCACTGCTCTCTTCGCCAAGATGTTTCCTGGGCCCTATCGTTCAGTTTTACATGTCTTTAATACAATTCTAACAATTGTAAGTGCAAAATCTGGTAAATCGTAATGAACTGACATTTTATGTAGCTAACAAATTACTAACGAATCACCTGATATAGCACTTACAATAGTTACAATTGTACATAAGACAGGTACAACGTGCAATCGCAAAGCATCGTTTCAGCCGTTTTTATACTTGTTTAAAGAAATTTAAATTTCGAAAATTTCGACAGATTTCGACAAGTGGTTCTGAGTTATGACTGCCTGCGATCTATTTATAGGCAGGAAGGAAAGTGTCCCACTCTTCTTGTACATATTATGTGAGTAAGACACTATTTTGTCCTCTTGTAAAGTCTGACCAGAAATTGCTGAACCCTGACACAAAACAGGTGGCGAGATTTTCGTAATTATCGCCGTACTCTTGATGCATGCAATTTATCCTTTCCGGAATTCAGATATTTTGCTAACACTTTCGATTAACGATATAATCATGCCACAATCTATCACAATCTATCATAGTGGCGTGATTTTTTCGTAGTTTTTTTCCCGGCTGAACGGCTGTAAGTATGAATCGACCCTTATCGAAACAACTCCACCACTACTGTAGAGAACTACAATGCTTCATTTTGCGAAGACAAACATTTACTGAACAACACACAACGGTACAAGACATTGAAGATTTATATCACAGATCACACGTGATAGACTATAAGCTCAACGGTAATTCGAAGATAGATACACATGACCGTAAGCAAACCCCCCCCCCCCGCCATAAAGCTCACTGCGACCCCCATAGAATGGCCTTTGTCAGTCAAAATAGGGTGAACAATAAAGTCATCAATATATCGGCAAGTTTAAGCTATGTGACCACCCCCCCCCCCGAACATCGTTGGTACAGCCCTAAATTATACCATAAAATATTTTTTTACAATTCTTACGTTTTGATTTTATTAATCGCTATTAACATATACCATAGAATGAAAATTCTAGAAAAACAAGGCCGAATCGAAAGTTTGTTAAACGGAAATATTGTATGTAAGAGGCCAAATAAGTTAGACCAAAACTTAAAAACCTTTAAATTTGGCACAGTAACTTACAAGTCATTACGCTCAAAAATTAATTTGAACAACCACATAAGAAGATAACTCATAACTTACGAAGGATCTAAGGTATATTAATAATAAACATATGTATATAGGTAATACACGTGAATGTGAAAGTATACATATTTATGTACTAAACATACAAATCGGAAAAAAACAAAAATAAATTATATATAGCACGTAAAAAATATACATAATATGAACTTAAATATGCAGGGAGGTGTCAAGAACACGATAACCGGAAAAGGTTATCTGAACAAGTTTCTCAGACAACTTCGGAATGGGTTTGATGTGAAGTTTTAGCAGAATTTATATATACATATGTAGAAACAGTCATTTTTACTAATGTTTCTCCAAAGTTTGAAATAGATTTCAAGTGATCAATAATGTAATAATTTAAAATCGATAGATAAATTAATCTTTGCAGTCTAACAGCAAACAGTGATGCAAAATACAGTGAGCTGACAATTATAATATATTAATATGATACTGAAAAAATTTAATTTTTTTTGTGGGCATGTTGCTACCTAAAATTTTTCTATTTCTCAATCTCATGTTTCTGATTACTCAGTAGCAGTAATCCTTTCATTAGAAAACACTCCGACCTCAGCTACATCAGATTAGAAGTGTTACAACAGCGTACGTATGTAAATGAAAAATCAAGTGCTCAGTATAGAATTCAACAACGAATTCTACACAAAAACACCTGCTTTTGACTTAAAAATTGTCAGACTTGTATGAGAAACGAGATAATATCGATCAAACGGACTGGATTCGACTAAAGATCTATTAATATTTACAGCCGTATAGATAGTTCGTTCGGCGGCAAATACTGTCAAATCACGCTACAAGACACTGGTGGCGTGATTTCACGGTAATTTTGCCGACTGAACAGACATACGGCTGTTAGCAAGAATCGACCCAAAAACTTTTTTTTATTACATAGTTATGTTAAAATGACTCATTTGGCAATTCGACATTTGTCATTTGTCTAAAGGCCCAAGTCCTATATCCTGCCTGCACTTTCGGCACCCTTTTTTCCGAACAGTGCCGGATATCGTATTGTGACCCTACGGGCCGTTGCGTAACTATTTAACCTTAACAGGGTTTCATACTTCAGTATGGCTATGGCATACGGACAAACGGACTGAACTCAACTGAAGTCAACTTTACCGGACATACGGATAGATTGAATGAAACTGCGCCGTTTAGTTAGCATAACATGGCATACGGTCTTTTGCCCGTGACACCGACACTGTTCTGGAATAATGCTGCCAGATTCTCAGAAAAATGACGGGCCCCTTTGGTTCATAAATTTCATATTATCTCATATATCCCGCCACAGGCATAGTATTTAACCAAAAATTATTTCTCCCCACTTGCGCTCTGATTTTGCCTTCTGTCTCGCTTTGTTTGTTAACAAAAACTGTTTGGTTTTGTGCTAGAAAAACTAAAGTCTGACGAAAAACTGCTGAGCCCTGGGACGAAACTGGTGGCGTGATTTTTGTGACTACTCGCTGCCGCTGTACTCTTGATGCCCACAATTCGTTCTTTTCGTAATGAAATCGCGTGTTTCTTTTTGTCTCAGGGTCCAGCACTTATTGGTCAGAGTTTAGACGCTAAGACAAGCTGATCTTGCAAATCAAAATGAAGTTATTAACAACCAAAACCCACAAAATAAGAAAGCATCTAAGATCTTTTTATAAATTAGATCATCTACACTCATTTTTTCACTTTCACTTGTATTTAAATTTCATGCCTGTTTCTTATTTTTAAATAAGTTTCCAATTACACAAAACAATTGTTCATCAAATTAACCAAACAAACAAATGTCATAGTTACGCGACTTAAGATAGTTAATCTAATCCAGTTAATCTAATTTATGAAAAGATCCCAATTCAATTACACTACTAATTGATAAACTAATACTAATTATTAATGTTCATGATTAGGCTCAGTCTTGGGCAGTCTATTAAAGGGGGAGTTAAGGGAGGCGGTATTTCCCGCGACTGTATTGAGCTCTGCAGTCATGTTCTGCAGTTTCAAAATGCGCTGGTATAGTTTCAGGGCCGGTCCCAGTTTCAGCCCCAGCAGGTGCAGCACATCCGTTCGTCGCAGCAGCAGAAGTGAGGGACCATCTATCTCCTGAAACATTAAAACAATGGAATGAGCACATAATCTACTTATTCAATGTTTTAAATGTTTTATTTTAAAGATGTTTTACTTCTAATCTACTTATTCAATGTTTTAAATGTTTTATTTTAAAGATGTTTTACTTCTTAGTTTTTATTGTTTATTACTTTATTGTTATTTTATGTGTTATTGTTAAGATGTTTTACTTAATTATTTAAATTGATAGAATTTTTGCATTTAGAACGTTTACATTTCCGTTATAGGACAATAAAGCAGCAAAAAATACCCATTGTACCGGCTAATACATAATGCCCGCTTCCCACTGCACGTTTAAGGTTTAAGGTTTAAGGTTTAAGGTTTAACGTAGAACATGAAGTGAGCATATTGTACATTCCCACTGCATAGGTTTAAGGTTTAAGATTTAAGGTTTAAGGTTTAACGATGTTGAAAAATTTCAACTTTTTGGTTTAAGGTTTAAGGATTCAGCCAATCAGCTACGAGCTGTAGGCGGAGCTTCTCCATTCAGTCAATCAGTTACGAGCTGTAGGCGGAGCTTGTATATTCTGTCAATCAGCTCCGAGCTGTGTGTAGGCGGAGCTTCTGCATCCAGCCAATGAATATACAACATTCAAATATCGTTAAACCTTAAACTGACAGTGTGAATGAAACGTTAAACCTTAAACCTTAAACCATAAACCTTAAACCTTAAACCTGCAGTGGGAAGCGGGCATAACTCAAAATATTTGGTTGAAAGAATATAAGTCATAAAATAAATGTTTTTGAACGGCTTTCGTTCAATAACTAAAAAGTGGCTTTCGATCGTAGAGTGCTGAAAAAACTCGATCAAAAAACTCTCGATATCAAGTTCTGCATTTTCTTTCTTCCTCTTATTTTTCTCTTTACATTAATTTAGACACAATTCTTTTTCACAGCTCCATTTTCTAATTATATGTACCTAAATTCCGCAACTATTATAGGTTGGCAGCTACTTTTTCTGTCTAAAGAGCTTTTGTCTTAAGACTTCAAAGAGAAACAGTAGTCCGTGCAAAAAGTGTATTTATCTCTCCTGGGGACCTTTTGCTAGGAATAAACACGTTTTCCGGTTTCTAGGTTTTCCTTGATATTACGTGGGTACCTCAGTTTACAAGGCCACTGGGTACCCGTACCACCCACAACACTGAAGAGACATAGTTTCATTATTAATGGAATAATGCATGTAATATATGCGGCAAATGTGCACAAAGATTCGTCTTGATTCTGTACTCTTGATAGGCAGCAGTTTCTCTTATTTAACGCAAGTTATACGTATATATACGTTAAGAGTAATAGTAGTGGGAGCCACTTGCAGTCACAAGCCAATGACTAAAAGTCTTATCCAAAATTGGATTAAAAGGTTAAGATGTAACTAAAGTCTGACTAAAAAATGTTGAGCACTGAGAGAAAACAGATGGAATGATCTTAGCAGCTACTTGCTGTATATACTCATATTGGCTGCAATAAGTTCTTTTCGTAATAAAATCAGATCTTTTTTGATCAACATTTTTGGTTAGACTAGGGGCCTATTCCTTTACCGGATTAAACGGACTGGACCTATTTTAGTCCGAGGTTTTGGAATGAGAAATCGGACTAAACGGACTAAGCGAGTTAAAATGAGTCAGCAGCTTAGTTTTAGTCTGACCCCATTCCAAAACTACCACTGGACTAAACGGATTTAACAAGCACGCTAACATTAGCGTGCATAGTTAAGTCCGTTTAGTCCGAGTAAAAAGCAGCGCACTAAAAGTTAAGTCCGTTTAATCCGGAGGTTTTGGAATGGCATTTTTAAGCATAATTTTTAAACCGTTTAGTACGATTATAATTAACCCTTTAATCCGGTAAAGGAATAGGCCCATGGTTTGATTGAAAAACAGCCCACGATTGCACTATAGCACACTGAAATTTGGTAATTTGTTGCGCACTTATCATATATTAGTAGATTATTTTTCAAGTTTCGCTCTTAAACGTTAACTTATTGATGAATTATAGATGAAATCGGAAAGCTATACACGTAGTCTGCTACTTGTTTTACAGATTATGTCAACTGGAGGGTGAATCAAATTATATGCTTAATCAATTTTGAAAAAACATATATACGTGCATTCCTTTACCGGACTAAACTATTTATTTTTTAGTCCGACTAACGGCTTAAAAATGATACATACGTTCAATAAACGCCATTTGAAAACTTACCGATAAAATAGCCCCTCAATTTTAGCGCGCTCGTTTTTAATCAGACGAAACGGTCTCAACTATGAATCCTTTTAGTTTTTAGTCCGATAATGGCTTAGAAATGAGTTCAGACTAAAATTATGCACCTATGTAACTTATTTTCAGTCTTAGTCTTAGGACCAATTCCTGAAATGAATTAAACGGATTAGATTAAAATTTGTTAACACGATGTTGAGGTAGACTTGAAAAATTGTGTGCACAAGCGGGAGGTGCTACAAATAGTTGCTATTGCAAATTTCGTATGAATTGATAAACGATATCATGAGTTATTGGCCAAACAAACTTTAATCTAATCCGTTTAATCCATTTTAGGAATTGGCCCTTAGTCTGTTATCCATTCCAAAACTGCCACAGTCTTATTTACATTTATGCATGCATATATGGACGTATATTTAATTTATGAATGAATTTCATTCCCTGAGTTCAGCAACAAAATAAATTTCATATTTTGACAGATGTTGACGTCAAGCCGACACCCCGAAGACAAAGCCATTTGCTTAGTAGACATTTTTTCTGTCTGAAATTGGGTCAATTATTTTTTATAGCTCTAGGCCAGATATTATTCGAGACTGTGCTAGATTTATCACGCAGTCCGTCTTACGCCTAGCTTGTGGACTTGAAGATTTCACAGTAGCACAAATGCAGTTGGGGATGATACAAGAGTTAAAGATAGGCCTTTATTCAGATGGTTCAGACAAAAACCTACCATACATGGGTGTGGGGGGTTTCACCCAAGAAGGCAAGTTCACCCCGCCCCCAGATTGCTCCTTAGGTGCTCACGACAGCAAAATCGGTGGCTCACAAAGGAAAAATGGTAACTCACGAAGCGAAAATGGACAGAAAACTTGCTACGCAGCCCCAACTGAAGTTGCCAGAACATTGGTTCGTGTAGACCCCACTTTATAGTGGCGTGATTTTCATACCTTTGAGTACAACCCAGTAGAATACATAAGGCACTAAAATACACACCCACGTCTCCACTCCCTCTCCTAGTTACGCAATTAGCAAATGAGTCTACTGCATATCAGACATACACGGCTGTGAGTATGAATCGACCCTAATGCTGACCTGTTCCTGAAATATGCCCATGTGATCAGCAAAGCCCAGTTTGCTGAGGAACGAAACCACATCGTCCACACCCCAGCTCTGGGCCACCGCGGCCGCCTCCTTATATAGCTCCTGGTGGTCTCGGGTGATTAGTTCAGTGCTGAAACAGTAAAGCCCGGTTCATACTTGTCCTTAAGGACACAGGGACAGGGACAAGGACAAATTTCGGTCAGCTGCTGTGAAAAATTGGCAAATGCGTTTGCACTAATTATTTGAATACGGTCTAGAAGTGACAATAATTGGCTTATTTGGCTGTGCAGTTTTTCAGAAATCGCTTAGGGTCAAAACGATAAGGCCAAGAACAAGTATTAACCATTTTAACCACAACAAAACAAAAAAGCACACAAGAATTTACCAAATGTGGCAGCAAGTAGATACCGTTTCTAGTACTATTATTTATTAATTTAGAAAACAGCTGCACGGCCATTATTACCACATCCGGCACTCGGATATTTAGTAAAGTGCCGGATATAGGACTTGGGCCATTTTAGCCAACTGAGCAACCACACAACATTAAAATAACAAATATGAATAGACTATTAACTGCCACTCATTGTATAATATCAAGAGTAGGCCTATACTTAATGTCTCACTCTTGCGTAGAGTGAGACACTATTTGCACTCTTGATCTCCTCTAAAGAGTGTGAGACACTATTATGCACTCATGATCTCTGCTATATAGTGAGACACTATTATGTACTCTTGATCTCTTCTATGAAGTGAAACACTATTACGTTACTCTTTATCTCTTCTATTACCTACATATATAGAGTAAAAGACACTATTATACGTATACTCTTGATCTCCTCCATACAGTAAGACACTATTATATATGTACTCTTGATCTCTTTTATACAGTAAGACACTATTATACATCACTCTTGATCTCTTCTAAAGAGTGAGACACTTTTATGTACTCTTGATAAAGTCATAGCAGCATACATTTGCCATTCTTCCAACTTGAGTACGGGGTCGCGCACAAGAATGTCACTGACGGACTTGACTGGACGCAGCAGGGCTGACCACAGACGCTGACAGTACTGACTCGACCAGTCCAGCACGCCTGGACTAGTGCTGCTGCTGCTGCTGCTGCTCGTCAGACTGTTCGTCTCGCCTGAAACAAGGAATTAGTCCATATAAGTTCGTTTGCTCGTCTGTTAGTCGCTCGGCTTTCGCTCGATTTTCAGTTCTTCAATTTTTTGCTCGATTTTGAGTTGCTCAATTTTTCGATAGAATGTCAGTTGCTCCACTTTGTGATCGACCATTAAGCGCTAGGCAATAATAAGCGGAATTTTTTGATCGTCTTCCTTTTGCTCGACTGTTGAGCCGGGTTCATACTTGTCCCTAAGAGCACAGAGACAGGGACAAGGAAAAATTTTAGTCAGTTGCTGTGAAGAATTGACACATGCGTTTCGGCTAAATTTTTGCATACGATCTACAAGTGACCCCAGCTTTTCGCAAGCTAAAAGTTGGCTTCATTGGCCAAGCAGTTTTCTTTGGATCGTTCAAGGACAAAACGATAGCGACAAGGACAAGGACGAGTATGAACCTTAGTCGCTCGATTTTTGCTCGATT
This sequence comes from Trissonchulus sp. WLG1_4, assembly GCA_030248245.1. Classification (NCBI taxonomy): domain Eukaryota; kingdom Metazoa; phylum Nematoda; class Enoplea; order Enoplida; family Ironidae; genus Trissonchulus; species Trissonchulus sp. WLG1_4. The sequence goes on along the minus strand of JASANF010002732.1, from coordinate 50,908 downwards.
TTAAGTCGCTCCCTCTTTCAGCAACTTTCATTTGACTATCGTAACTAGAGTTTTAGGTAAATTTTCACGTGGCTCAACTTTTCAGTAGCTCGACTTTCATTAGCACAATTTTTCGATCGACTTAAATTCAATTTACTTGGTTGTTCGAATTCTTTTACGCAAGCTTTGTTTGCTGACTTTCATTGAAAGGCGGGGCACAGCAAAGTTACAGTTTATGGTGAAAACTAAATATTTATACATAGTTACATCTATTACTTAATAGGCCAATACTACTTAATGCTGCTGCTTCATTAAACCGCTGCTAAAATCACGCCACCTGTTTTATCGCAGGGTTCAGCAATTTTTGGTCAGACTTTAGTAACCGCTATCGCACTTATAGATGTCATGGCACCGCCTTTATTCCTCTGGCCTTAACCACCAAGCCTAAGTGCTCATAATCCATCAAATCATTGCCAATTTTTCAAACGAACAGCACTCTGTGTTATCGAAGCGATAAATTAACTGTCCAGCATCTCACAAAAACACTAGAAGGAGATTTATTATTTGTGGCAGCAGCAAAAATAATAGCTGACTGGTTCTTGTTAAAATTTTTCTATTTCACTCTCATATTCTATTTCACTGAAAGGTGAAAAAACTTTTTTCTGTGAAAATTAAAGGCGATCACATATTATATTTTCTATATACTGTTTTTCTGCGTCCAGGGCCCCATTCCTTCACCGGATTAAACGGACTGGACTAGGTATTTTAGTCTGAGGTTTAGGAATGAAATATCGGACTACATGGGCTAAACGAGTTAAAATAAGTCAGCGTCCCTCAAACTAGACGGACTAAACTGATTTAACATGCACTCTTTATCATTATTTAGCATGCGTAGCTAAGTTCGTTTAGTCTGACCAAGAGTACATAATAGCGTCTCACTCTATATAGAAGAAGAGTGAGACACTCTCCAGCCTGCCTGTGTTCTAGCACAGGTAGATGCGCTGGTCGTTTTCAGTCTACATGTTGACATTCTATGCAACATGTGACTAGCCAATCAGAAGCGAGCTTCTATTCTCTGATTGGCAGACGCCTGTGCACGTGCTCCAATCATAAAACGGGATAGAGATACAGGTTCATAACTCATTATTTATTCATAGTCTGCCTGTAAAAACATTGAAAAATGTTTGCAAATACCTTTGAGGATATTTTGACAAACTTTCAGCGAAATTGATTGAGAAACTTTGCAGAAAGTCAGAAAAGTTTATATCTCAAAAGTTTCTCAATCAATTTCGCTGAAAGTTTGCCAAAATATCCCTAGAGGTATTTACAAACCTTTTTTAATGGTTTTGCAAGCAGACTATGAATAAATAATGAGTTATTAAGCTTTTATCCCTATCCTAATGCTTATCAACGCATCAGCGATTATATACTAAAGTGTGTTACGCAGGGAATCTACGCGCTGATTGGCCAGTCACATGTTGCATAGAATGTCAACATGTAGCCTGAAAACGACCAGCGCATCTGCCTGTGCTAGAACACAGGCAGGCTGGAGAGTGTCTCACTCTTCTTCTATATAGAGTGAGAAGCTATTATGTACTCTTGGTCTGACCAAGAGTATATGATAGTGTCTCACTCCATTTAGAGGAATTTCTTCTAATTAAAGTGAGACACTATTATGTACTCTTGGTCTGACTAAAAAGCAGTTAGCGAACTTTAGCTAGTTTAATCCGGAGGTTTTAGAATGACATTTTCTGCATACAGTAATTTGTAAACCGTTTAGTCCGATTAAAATTAACCCTTTAATCCGATAAATAGCCCCTAGGAAAAATGTGAATCTCCAAATTACTGGCTAACTTAGCCCCCACCAATATATAGTTCGGCATATACGTCAAACCACGGACACTTTTTGACACTGTAATGTCATATTTTTCAAAGAACTCTATCTATGCCATTTTAATAACCCTGGGTACTTTAATAAAGACAGGCGGCTTCCAGCCTAGAATATTTAATTAAGCGAAAAACTGCAGACAGTCCTGAGGTATTATTTGAATTCCATAAAATCATGTCAACAACCTTTGCACTGTTTTAAAGCCCTCTTGGAAGACCCCCTGGGACACGTTTGCTTTGTCACATGTAACCCGCCTTTTCTTCTGTTGCGTCTGACGGTCGATTCAATGGCTGGGATTCACAAAAGGTGTTTAACTTTAGACTCGGTCTAAAACGTTATTTTCGAATGAAAAAAGAGAATGGGGTGGGGGGCAACACTTCCTAAACACCCCCTGCTCCCACGTATGGTAGCAAGTCCTATTATGTACTCTTGATGGTACTACTATAAATGAGTTGGGAACTCTGAGGATACTTCGCTCAAGGTGCCTTTGGTTCAGCTGTCAGAGACACAGCTACTACTCACATTGTCACAAACTACACATAGCGCCAATTGGCAAATATATACTAAAAATAATCCAGCCAATGTCACTTAATAAAATGCAGGTGTTACTGATCAGTTGTCACTAACTAATGCAACTTAATTTAGGGTCAGCTGATTTTGAAACGCCCAGAAATGGCTAAATGCCAGCTGAATATTAATAAATGTTTTTGAAGGCTGTCAGGATTTGAGGGGTCATAAAATTTCGGTTTGCCATCGCCAGCCATAAAACATTGAGCCCAAAGTCTGACCAGAAATAGCTGAACCCTGAGACAAAACAGGTGGCATGTTTTTTGTGACTACTCGCTGTACTACTACATACATATATACTATACTACTGCTCTTGATGCTCGCAATTAGCTCTTTTTTTGTCATTTATGCATGTCTTGTCCTCAAGGACTTAAGGACTTGTCCTAATAGGGGCAAGGACAAGGACAATAATTCGGTCAGCTTTAAAGCAACTTTAACACAATATGTAGTTTCGTCTGTCTGCATGAACAGGAATTACCCGTACAGCCAACTATTTCTTGCTTAGTATGTATATACCCGTAAACCGTAAACTAGGTACTGTACTGTATATACCGTAGCCCTCTCCGTAAAGTCAGTGTAGGTAGTCTGTAAAGCTTTAATCATTAGTGTCCTTAAAGACACAGGGACAAATAAAATGACAATTATAAACCTAGGCTATGACCTCAACTGCAACTTAAACCCCCGTTGGAGGGATCAAACCCTTGGGAGCAATGTCGATAATGTCGATACTGTTAATCGATTACATTCCCCCCACAATAAATCTATGTACGCGATAACACCAAATTTGGTAAGCAATTTGAATCACGTGGTGTCTTCCTAATGAAACAAATTTAAGCTAAACTGCTGAACCTATTTCTGTAAAAGCCTCTCTCAACAAAAACAGGAAGATTTTCCCCGTCAGTTCAAATTGACACATTGTTTTTCATTTGAACAACTTTGAGCAAAAACTTTCCCGCGTATAAGACAATCCACTCAATTTGGTTGGCCTGTTCTGCGTTGTTCATTATTAATTATTAACCTGTTATATGTATTATTTATTAGAAAGTTTGCATTTCTATTGTGTTAGCTTAGTCGGCCGAACACTAATCAAGGTTCATGTTCGTATGCGGACAACAATATTTTCACCTTATCTTCGCCGCTTACTGACTCATAGATTCCTGTTCTTTCTCAGTCAAACCAGAGGGGCTAAACTGTCTCAAAAACAGTATCATGAGGGGTTATCTAATTTCGCGCCATTTTTCTAACTCTTCCATTCCTATGTATGTGATTTAGGGTACAGCACCGACCAAAACTACCTGCTACTGACTCTGGAGTCAAAGCGGCGCGGACAAACTTGATTCCGGAGTCAAAGTATTTTGACTCCGGAATTGAGCGACTGCGACTCCGCTTTGACTCCAGAGTCTGTAGGCCGTAGGGCAATCTGGACTTCTAGGCACTTACTGCTAAAAAATTCTCCCTACACTAGATTTCTTTCGAGTGGATCTAAACAGTTTTTAAACCACCAAACTTTAACCAAACGATAACTGGCACCCTTTTTTCATTTCCACCAGGAAATAGCACTAAAAGGCAGATAATTTGCTATAACCATTTTTCAGTGTCGTTATTTTGTTCAGCTGGCGCGACTAAGTTAGCAAAGAAATTATTAATGAAACCTGAAAAGTTTATATTACTGGTGCTGCATAACATATAAGTTTGGAAAGGAAATTATTATAGCAGTTTCACACCAAAGCCCTAGACTGTTTTCATTTTCAACCCTTTTCTTTTTTCATTCACCGCTACAAAAGCTGGCTTGTTTCTTCTTAAGGACTTTTCGAAAATTATATTAACTAGATTAGATTAACTAACTTCAGTATTAAATCAATTCAAAATTGACGGAAGTGTATGAAATATGTATTGTAGAACGACTAAATCGTGTTATTTGCATTTTAGAAAAATTCTATGAATTCAAGTTAATCCTATGTTGAGTCACGAAGTTAATCTAGAAAATCTAATCCGGTTAATATTAGTTTATCAAAAGGACCTCTTTCATTAATTTAATTTCTCTAATTTCTTCTGCTATGCTACAATCACTAAAACTGGACTAAAACAGATGTAGAGGTCTTTGTTCGCTTCCAATATTTTTTGGTAAATTGGCCATCATTTTATTTTACAAAATAGCAAGAAGGTATACTTAAGGGTTTTTCTTTGTATGTGTATATACTGTGACACAGACTAGTATATATATATGACTCGCTTCAAACCGAATTCAAACTGACCCACAAATATTCCCACACTATATATATACTGTCCCACACATTTACCCACAGATCGACAGTTTCATAAGATCTTGATATCTTGATTTTTATTCAGAAAGTTTTAAAATCGAAACCACTCTTTTACAGGATTATATACAGGATTAATTTTAACCTGACTAAACTGTTTTACACTTTATGCTTAAAAATTACATCCTAAAAAGTCAGGATGAAACGGACTTCACTTTTAGCGCGCTGTTTTTAGCCAAATTCAATGGACTTTACAAGTCCGATTACTCCAGTAGCGGTGGAAGTTTATTTAGTAATGTAGGATTCGGACTAAAATTATGCCGCTGATTTATTTTAACTCGTTCAGTCCACTTAGTCCAGTCCGTTTAATCCGCGAAAGACATGAGCCCGAGTTGTTAATCTACAGTAAAAAATATTATCTGTTCCAGTAGCATTGATATTAAAAAAACCATATGCAAGTCTTCAGCAGAAAATTCAATAAATTTTCATAATTTGAGTTCCATCGGATACCCCAGCGTGTGTCAACAGGAAATTTGATTCTCAACTCTTTTTGTGATTACGAAAAAGTATTCTGTTACTTTTTCCGCAAACTTCAGGCTTACCTGGAATTCACTGGCTTGTAATTGAAATTAGAATCCGCTGTTTTGATAAACACACCCATTTGGAGTTGTACTGTGAAAAGATAAAAGATCTGTATATATGTATACCCCTAGCCTGATCTTAAGGCCAGTTTACACGACCAAACTTGCACCAAACTTACGCCAAACCAAACTTGCTCCAAACTGAAGGTTTGGTCCAAATTTCCACCAAACTTTGCATTCACACGACCAAACAATCACCAAACCAAACTGCCCCAAACTCAGAGCAAATTTGCACCAAACAGCCAATCAGAAGCCACCACAGCAACGAGCGCGCATTTAAACTTTTAGTTCAAATTCGAGTTTTGTAAAAGCAAAACAATTTTTGTGTTCAAATATAAATAAACGTTAAAACTTTGAGAATGATAGTTTATTCGGGTTTATAACCACAACACACCATTCATACATACTTTAACACAAGTGTCTGTTTTGTAAGCTCTTGTACCTACAATTCTATTGTCTTTGTACCAAGTTAAACGAATTTTGGCCCAAATTCAGGTAGAGTATAAATTTGATCTATAGAAATACCTTGATATACCTTGAACTTATGCACGAAACGCTGAACAGTTTCAACTCATTAAGTAAATATCGACTGCATGGTACTTTTATAAACTTATTATCAGACTATTATTGTCCCTAAAATTCACTCATCAATTGGAACATACCTGTAAACTGAGGAAAAATGTTTTTTGTAGTAATTTGGATCTTTGACTTGGCACAAAAATTCGTGTTTTTGTAGAAATTAATCAGTGCAATCACATTAATAATGCCCCACAGATTCTTCTCAGCAGCCATTGTGTTACAAAAAACTCAGCAGTAAAAATCAATATCGTAGGCAGACTACGCTTGTGCATATAAACAATGCTGGGAAAATGTAGCTGTGCAGTTGAATACTTAAATTTGATTGGCTGTTTGGTCAAACCACCAAACCAAGTTTGGTGGTCCACCAAACTAGAGTCGGCAGTTTGGTCTGAGTTTAGAGTGAGTTTGGAGCATGTTTGGTGTGTATTCACACGACCAAACTCACACCAAACTTACACCAAACTCGAGTTTGGAGCAGGTTTGGTTTGGCGTGAGTTTGGTGCAAGTTTGGTCGTGTAAACTGGCCTTTAAATTCAGATTTAGGATTAACTAGATTAGATTAACTGAGTTAACTGACTACTAATTCTACTTACTATAACTACATACTCCCATAACTTACTGTGTAATTTCTCCCGGTATAAATACTATGACTCTAGTTAGAATTGCTGTATCGCGTATTGTACGCAAATGTGCAGTAGTATCAGTTGCAAAGTTTACTGGAATGAAGATTTGAGTTTGTGGATTAAAAAAGGGGTATCTTAAAGAGGGCGATCAGAGAACGAAAAGAAGATGCCCAAGCCCAAAGCCTAGCATATAAGCCTGAAATCTAATCTAAGGGCAAAAGCAAAGGCAACCTGAAAATGTGCCACCGTCACAACTGTCATACTGTATGACTCATACGACAGGTACAAAAGATCTTCCGACCACCAACTTTAAGAATTCCGAAAGATGCTATCATAATGAAAACTTCTACACGTTATGTCATTCCGCCACGGTGTTAATACACTTTCCTGAACCTGGTTCTTCAAAACCATGGTTTAAACCACTTTGGTGAGATCCACTCACCTTAGTTTACTTGTGAATAGGTTTTCATTAGTTCATAATAGCAACTGGCTGAAACCTATTCATAAAGTACCATTACATTATACATTACAGCCAGCATATATATTTCCTTTAGAGTCCATCAGACCAAGAGCACATAACCAGGGACTATTATGTACTCTTGATCAGACGGATCAATGGCCTTATCTGCGGAAAATCAGTAGAGCTGTGTTATTAAGAGTGCTTTGGCGGCATAAAGCGAACGAAATTTTTCGTGGTCATCATCAAGAGTACATAATGAAACTAATTAAGGCAGAATAACTCGCTTCTAAACCAGTACGCATTGGCTCTTTTGCCACAAACTTTCCATAGCACTGCCTGATTAGTGAGGCAGACGCAATTTCGTTCATGCAAACCACTTTTTTCCACACCAATGCACAGTACAATGCACAATAAATCCAGCCTGTGTTTCACATTGCGTTGGCACTGTCAGGCCTGATATGTCTGCTATCATGTTAGCTTTAATACGCACTGCTACATGACGGTGTTAGTGTTCTACTGTCATGAAGCTGATGACAAAATTGCCTACCAAGAGCAATAGATGATAGTACCAGGGGCAATCCCAGGAAGGGGACGGGGGGGGCGGCGCCCCCCCCCCGAAATTTTTTCCGACTGAAATTTTCCACAAGGGTCCCCCCTTTGGATTTTATGGTCCGGTAGGAAAATTTTTCTGAAGCGTCCCCAATTGACCAAACTTGGCCTAAAAATCAAAAGTTTCCCCCAATTTTTTCATGGGTGCTACCGCCCCCAGGCCCCAGACCCCTGCAACTCTGTGGCTTACTATCCCTTGTTATTATCTTTCATCAAGCCTATTCATGTATACAATATACATTATATCATACGTGTCTTGAAATATCAGTGTAATAACTAACGACAATAACTAAGTGCACGCTGCTAGATTCACAGCGTGCCGTATAATCTAGTTATTGCACTGCTGTAGGCGTGCATCTTAGTTATTGCACTGTTATTTCAAAACAGTTATAACATAAGTACATTATAATACTTTGTAGCTGCACTCAGCAATTATTTGCACTGGCACGTGAAACTCCAAGTGCATGAACGAGTGCGCGCCTCGTCGCTGCGCGCACTCGTTAATGCACTTGGAGCTTCACGTAACAGTGCGTATAAATTAAATAAGTGCACTCTACATCGTGCTATAACCTACACTTAGTACAATATGCTGCATTTGCATGTCTACACGAGTATATTGTGCTGCATTTAGTTGTGTAAAATACTATCTTCTGTCCAATGTGACGTTCCCATCGTGTGTTCTATTTTCCTGTCGGAAAAAAATTCTGATACGTCTTGACCAAATTCGGCCTAAAAAATGAAAAAATCTCCATTTTTCCTGAGAGCTTTTACTACAAATAGACTCAATTCATTGCCCTTGATATGGCTGCGGCTATAACAAGATAGCGTAAAGCTGAAAAACGCTATTGGGAAATCGAAATCGAAGTCTGGGACCGCCAGTGGATAGTACCTCAGTTTGTCGAAGTTGTCTACTTAGAGCACATTGTAGGAGCACTATAAACAAGTGGTCTACCAAGAGTACATATCTACAAAAATGATAGGGTTTCCACACATAATCTCTATCGAAAAAGAATCAATTTCGTTTCGTAGTACCTTATCCAACTTTAACACTCCTTTTTATCATTCCATCTTCATCATTGGTTTTTTTCATTCTTTCACAAACATTATCATATACTTACGTAATACGTAGTATGCATACTACACATATACACCTGCAACAAGGTCCAAATGGTGCCTCTTTAAGGAACTTTACCATCCCCTGATCGACCAAAAATATATACCATAACCCTTGCAAAATTTTCGCAAAAGTGAAGTTTTCACCCACTTTTTCTCAGAATTTCAATGGATATACATATATACATAATGTGCTCTGACTGCGATCAGAGTTACTGTAATCAAGCCTACGTCCTGAAATCTCTGTTCCAGCCAAAGAGCCTTGAATGAGCTCAGCCAGCGAATAGAGCGAGATCCTAATCAAGCCGGGACGACAAGCCAACCCTGCTTCTCAGATTCTAATAGAAATATCTACTTTCCAGGCAAGAGCTCGTTAGTTGGTTGACACCTCAAGCTGATAAAAAGGAATATTATTTTTTCAAACCTCTATCATTTTGTCACCGCGGGTGTTGCCCTAAAGCAGGCGTAATTCTGTGCTCTTTAGACAGTTTCTGTATGCCACAGTAACTGTAGCTTTCGTTCGTATGGTTCAGTTTGCGGCTGAATAGTGTCTCACTCTTCTTCCTATTTGCGCAAAGTTGTAACCGAGATAAAATCTGTGCTGTGAATGGTAAAAAACATATAAAAACAGTCTAGTCTGAGGGCAGGTGCGTAGGTCTTGCGTTTTTTGGGGGTGAAAGGCATAACCATGGAACCCCAAACATGTTTAAATGTAACATATGTACGTAATTTAATGTTGTGTCCTTAATTTGTTTAATGTTTAATGTCCTTAATTTCTTCAAAAAAATTGTGAATGGCTATTCACAAAGGTGTTTACTGTTTAACTTAAATCCAGTCTTGAGGCAAACTTAAGACTTGACTCGAAAGGTCGTCTAAAGTCGACCAACTACTCTTCATTCTTTGTTAAGATGTTCTGCGTATTTCATTCGAAAGATCGTTTTAAGACAGACTGAAGTAAGCACTTTTGCAGTCCCAACTACCAACCATTAACTCCTGCTAATGATGCATGATAACGGTTGCTAGAGAAACAAAGAACATAACTTTATGAATGGAGATACCGAACTTATGTCTGACCCTATGCAAAATGAGATTTAGCGGAAATGCAAAATTTTCAGCATTCATACTAACGTGAATTATATCCTGGCGAGTGTATCAGAGTTTCATTGCAATATGTTTATCTGATGGACTGCACCAAATTTGATTAGGTGACAATTAGCTTAAACTGATTAGCAAGCCAGCTGCATCAATGAAGATAAGCGCAGTTAGCGCTTAAAATTGCTATTTGAAAACTGAGGTTTAGCTGGAATTTAACTAAAATCTATTTAACTGAAGTTTAACTCCAGCTCAGACTTAAGTTAATCCGATTTGGTTTAGTCCACCGTATGTATTTCACTACTCTTTGCTCTTGCAGACGTACATAACGTACATAAAAAAACACTTGCTCCTGCTGCAACAGCAACTTTTCGTTGATCTTCTTTCATGCTCAAAGTAACAAAGTAGCACAGCAGTTGTGTTTATAAACTAGCAGGAAAAGTAATTTCGCCCCACAGGGATTTTTCCCATTATATATTCCCAATATCTTGGCGCACGTCTTCGAAAAAACATTCAATTACATTTCAGCAGTGCACGGAAATTTGCCCTAAACAACTCCAAACGCACCAATCTAGCGGACCTGCCCTCAATTTTCTCTCATAAATTACTCCTGAGGAAAAGCACACATACTGTCCTATGTTCGACAACAAGAAATTGTTGCTTATTTTTAACAGTTTTTTACAAGGGAGTTTGAACTAGCAAAGTCCGGTTCATACGGAGTTATAGTGCTCAGGTTTAGGTTTGATTTCAGCAATCCAGCCCAGTGTTGGTCATAAGGCGGGCGGGGTTTAGGGATTCTTACATCACCTTATCAACAAATACCCGTCACAGAAAAAACTGGGCTTCGACCATACATGGGCGTGGGGTTTCACCCCTCCCCCCAGACGGCAACCTCACCCTCCTCCCCACCAGACAAAAGACAGGTGCTTGAACACCCCCCCCCAGAATGCTTGTAAGGTACATAGCTTTTACGACATCAAAATTGGTGGCTCACGAAGAGAAAATGGGTGGAGCCCCCCATGCCCCCCCCCCCAGTGGCAACAAATAGATTTTATTAGCTCCTTGTGCACCTAATTTTTTAATTTTAGCCACCTCTTCTTCTATTTGTCATGTCTGCTTTTTAAACCCGTTGAACCACTTTCGACCAACAAAGTAGGCCCGCAACGACCTGAAACCAAACCCATCCACCATACCAAAATTGTAGTTCACCACCAGTGAAGCAAACTGTCCTTCACAGGTCCAAAAGTGTTTGCCGTCTTATTCTCAAATAGTTGGTGCTGGTTGCTTTTAGTTTAACTTCCCAGCCCGTAGCCACCGGGTAAACATTCCAATCCTATCAAATTGGCGCCCCCAGCCCGCACTACCTTTTCCCACACCGTTTGCGTTCGTATTAGAGCTTCCTCCTTCATTTCTTCACTCTCAGGTCTCGGCATTCAAAAGAGCCTCAAAAATCCCAGCAAAACAGGCCGTATAATTAAACATGACACTAGTCTACGGACAAGGTTCATTTTTACCACCCCTTCAAGCTAATATCATGCGGTGTAGTTCGTATTCCGACTTTATTAGGTTTTGTATAAATGTATATATATAGGCATATATACCAACTGGCATATTTTTAGACCAAATTCAATGTGGGGGGGGGGGCGCCGATACAAATGGGGGGGCGCACAAAAGTCACGAAAAAATACTCTTTCTAAGGGCCTATTCCTTTTCCGGATTAAAGGGTTAATTCTAATCGGACTAAACGGTTTAAAAATGATGCTAAAAAGCCATTCCAAAACCTCCGGATTAAACGGACTTAACAGTTAGCGCGCTGATTTTTAAGTCCGTTTAATCCGATCAAGCTGGACTTAATTTTTCGCGCTAAACCATTTAGTTCGGTTGTTTAGAAATGGCCCAAATTTATAATCGGACTTAATTTAGTCCGGTGTCATTCCTAAATTCCCAGTCCGTTTAATCCGGTAAAGGAATTATAGGCCAAGTGAAGAATAGCGTAATTATAGCTTCACTAATACTACATAGAATCAACACAAAATGGCACAAAAAACACAAAAACGCTACATCGCTGCAGCTAAAAAGTCGCTAAGATGTCGTTTCGGAAAACATTTTTGGGCTATGGGGGTGGGGGGCACCTCATCTGAAACTTGGGGCCCAAAATACGTGGGGCCGCGGCCAAAATGGGGCCGCAACCTCCCCCCCCCCCTAACAATATGCCAGTATATAGACACTTTTCGTTTACTCACAGATTATTTCTTGCACTGTACTGTAAATTTTATTAAAACTACAGTGCCAGTTTCAATCTCAGCTACTTCTAGGCCACCACTCTCTATTTTTTACCTTGAACATATACATAATGTAAATTTAACTTAAAAATATGTATTTACTACAACGTTGGCACTGCTTCAAGTCAGAAGTTTTTGTTTATATATTAGCAAACTTTAGACCAACTCAAATCCTATTCTAGAAAATCACAACTAACCCCTGACGTCAATCACACAGATTGAGATTCATTGTTTTGGCACTAATTTCAGTACTATAGCTCATAATTACCGGATAACGTGTCAATTATTGATATGCAAATAGAAAGGGCCCACAAGACAGCTAGTTTAAAAAATGATTGGCGTAATTAACAAATAATTAGTTTGTAAAACTCTCTGATTTAAATTTGCGTTCTGTTCCTGTCTTTGACAATTTCTGTACAGATTATTCCACTGCTAGTTCTCATTATTTCTTTTTTATATTTGTATTCTCATTATTACATGTATATATACTAATCTGTTACTTAAAATTTAATTTCATTATTTACTAACTAAAATTTAACCTTACTATTATATAGGTCTCCATAAGTCAAATAGGCATACTCTTTCTCGTTTTGAAGAATGTTTCGTAGCCTGCCTATTTTTCAACAAAAAAAATAAAGCTAATCTGACCATAGCTGTGTTCGACCGCTTTTATCGGGCAAAAAAGGATTATGAAGTAAAAAACAAAGTCTTCAGTCCAGACTCCAGTCACACGTTAGAAATAGACTTGAGCGGGTGATTACATATTCTAATCCGCATTAGTCCATTTAGTCCGATGTGCCATTCCTAAACTTCAGACTAAAATTAGTCCTGTCTGTTTAATTCGGTAAACAAATGATGCTTAACATTCTGCATTTTTTTCTATTTCCATTTAGCTAATAATCAACAAATCGTTATATCCTAAAACATTCTATTTAACTATTTTTTTAGATATTATTCTACTTTTTTCTCAAGTTTCTGTCGAAAAAATATCTCATAACGCTATCTCTGTAATTCAAATTCAAATCATTAAGCTAAACTTTTGATAAAGACAAAGTGTTATCGACAGAAACAGTTTGCAAAACAATGGACGCTAATAATTGTTTTGGTCTCTCACAAACTTATCTGTCTGTAATCTAGACGTATTCAAACTAAAATTGACGACAACTTATCCTAGCTCTGATTATCACTCAGACTTGATACCTCAACTTACCTTACCTTACCTGACCTTACCATACCTTACCTTACCTCAGTCCATTGCACATAACAAGATTTTAGACGCTACATGTGTACTTTGCGGAGCATGTATGAACTTTTCAAAAGGTGCATTTCACAAAGGTGGTCTTGCTAAACCATGGTCTTAACGTGTGTCGTTTTCGTACGATTTGCACATATATAATTTCATTACAAAATATTGCCTGATTCGTTGCGAATATCGTCGATTTTCTTAAACCGTGGTCATACAATATATCAGCTGATACTTCAACAAAACAGAAAGTTGGTGTGCTGCCGGGTTAGCAAAACCAAACCACCTTTGTGAAATCCATCTTTAGCTTTTCAAGTCGAAAACGCAATGTTAAACCTATAATATCTTTTCAAATTGTTCATATGAGTGGATTATAGAATTTGAACAGCAGCCTTAGGCTCGGATCCCATTAGCATTAAGTAAAGATAAGAATTATGAAAAAAAATTATGAAAGAAGAAATTAGGTCTTATTCTATTGTAGCTATGTACTGCAGAACTAACCCGAAATAACAATGGAAATATGCGTTTTCTATTGACTCATTGATTAACTTACTGATTCTTATTTCTTCCTCTCAATTCCCATTTCCAGTTCTTATATACTCCTTATTTCTTATTTCTGCCTAATGGAAACCGGCCCTAAGTGACCATGTCAACGACATGGCTATGTTGAAAACGGAAGAGATTTTCAAAAATATTCCTTGACAGTTGACATAATTCTCTGATGTCATACATCTGACACTGGCATGTAGAGTGTCTGACCTGGTTTCTTAAGTATCAAACATCTTATGTAACTGACGTTAATAGGCGTCTATAAGTCAAGCAAAGCTGAGATTGTCTTCATTTAAATGTCTACGGAAATATTCAAAATGACACAACACAAAAAAAAAAGGAACAGAACGCACATTTTCAACCTGATCTGTTATTTTTTAATAATCGATACTCATCACTCATAATCTGTCTTCTACTCATGCTTTAGAACTTATTTTTTACAGGACTAACAGAGTTTACGATAGTCTAACTAAGCGATATATAGGACAAATCATGCTTTGAAATATTCATAACCTCCGGATTAAACACTTTAATGTACCGACCAAAACTAGCTACAGACTCCGGAATCAAAACGCAGTTAGAGACAATATTGATTCCATAGTCAAAGTGTATTAGTTGAGCATTATTTGACTTCGGAATCAAGTGACTCCGACTCCGCTTTGACTCCGGAGTCTGTAGCAGGTAATTTTGGTCGGTACTGTATTTATGCTTATTTCTCGTTCTTATTTCTGCTTAGCGGGAACCTGGCCCAAATTTTTAAAATATTGTGGGATCTATATATAAGCCCATTGATACACAACGTGTCAACAGGGCTTGGCTATGATTTCAGAGATTTCTGTTTTTCATAACTGTATCTTTAGACAACCCACACCGATCCAAACTTTTTTGGCACAATCCCAAAGTTTCTTGTCACGTTAGTTAATTAATAATCAAGTTAATTAATAACATTTACTATGCCTCGGATACAGAATGCTGTTTGATTAAGCACAAAACATTGTCAATTATGCATAAAACAACCCACTAACAAAATAGACTTGTAATTTATAATCAAAGTCCTTGAGAAAAGGTCACCGGTTTCGAAAAACCCACACCCATTCATGTGCCACTGAACACAAACATCTATATACTACATATCAACTGACGTTGACGTGACGAACCCACAGTATTCCCTACCATTCTTACATCCACTTACTATAACAACACAAACTTATACCGACATGATTGTATAAAATACATACGTGTAGAATTTATCACTAAAAGGATTAATACTATTTTACTACTACTATTACTAGGTACTACAACTACTACCAAGATACTACCTATTACTACTACTATAGGCTATACTACAGACTACCAAGAGTCTGTAAGAAAATAGTTAAGTTAATTACTTATATATATAATATATATATATATATATATATATATATATGTATATATATATATATATATATATATTTCATTAATTAAGTCTTATTATGTACTCTTGCTACTACTAATACTTTACTACTTACATAACTTTAATACTGCAGTTTTTTTTTTCAAGGTCTAGAAGGAGCCTAATTTAGTCCGAATAAACTGGTTAAAAGTGCCACTAATTCTCTGTCTGAACCATTTATGTATGTAGGACACTGACTTTTATACCTAAAATCGCAACAAATGTTGAACACTGAGCGAACTATGTAATCGCTGTAATCTTGATTATATAGTTACCTAAATTTGTTCTTTTCGTAATGAAATCACATTGTTCTATTTGGTCTCAGTGTTCAACATTTTTTGGTCAAACTTTATTAATGTGTCCGTGTCCGCAAGAAAATACCCCTAAGCCAGCCCTTTAGCTTACACACGAAATTATACACCTAGAAATATCAATTTTTCTAAAGAAGCTAATCAAACTTTTTTCTCTCGGACATACATTCCCCAAACGCCGACACCACCCAACATTCGTCTTCGGCGAAATCGTGCACAGGTATAAAGGCCTATTCACACGAGGGCGCATGAGCGGGCGCATTGCATAGCGTACGCCATGGCGCATGAGTGGGCGCATAAGAGGGCGCATGTGCGGGCGCATTCTATTTTCACACTGCCTGCTGCATTATTTCACACAATGCAGTATGCAAGTGTGCGTGTGCGCCCGCTCGTGCGCCATGGCGTGCGCCATGCAATGCGCCATGGCGTACGCCATGGAACAAAATGCGCCCTCGTGTGAATCGGCCTTAATATATAGCTGACTTAACCAACTATCAAGTATATATACGTATTACCTTACAAAACCCCCATCCCTTCTTCCCTCCTTCCCTTCCCTTTACATCTATACTTATAAATAAGCGCAAGTAGACAAAAATTACCTTTTTCATTAATACATTTAAAAAATCTTTATAAAATTGAGCCCTGATCAAATACCCTTGTGCTTGTTTCGGACTAAAATTTGAAACGAAACCACCTCCCCACTAGTTTGTATATGTTTATATATTTATTTATTATCCAGTTTGTATATGTTTATATTTTCAACACGTATGTGCACGATTTTGGCCAGAAACTCTCACAAAAGTGCATACGCGTGTGTTAACATGAATCTACAGTAGCTTTTAATATTTTTTTTTTTTTTATTTTTTTTTTAATATTTTATAATAAAAATTAATATAAGTTTTTTTATATAGTGTTTTATTAAAATATAAGGGATTAAAGAAAAAAGATCTGTCAAAGGCGAAGCAAAGAAAGCCTGAAGGACCAAAATTACTTGCCACGGACTCCGGAGTCAAAATTGAGTCGGAGTCACTTGATTCCGAAGCCAAGGTTATTTTATTTATATATATATTTGAAACCAGGATCAAGACACTCCGATTCAGCTTTGACTTCGGCTGTTGTCTGTAGCAAGTAGTTACTTTTGGTCAGTACTGGATTGCAAAAGTATAAAAAAATAAAATAAAAAATCAAATCATCATAAAAAGAACTCATTCCGGTTTTTTACCGGCGCCAAATTTTTTCACCCAAGTAGTCGTCTGGGTGTCAACAAATCAGCTAAAAATATATCACAAATCTAGCAAACCGAAAAATTCCAATTTCTCTCTTCAATTCCGGTTACCATCTCAAAAGTCAGTCACGCGCGATAAACTAAAAAAATTGTACTCTTTTTTCCACAAATTTCACAAAACTTTGCCAAATTTTCCAGAACCGACTGCATAAACTGTTCGTTCCAATTATCGGCACGCAAGCGTGAGAATTTTTAGGCTAAATTTCTGCTTTAGTTTCATCTGGCATTAATTAGATGTCATCTGACTACGGTGGTGGGAGGCTTGGCTCTTCGATTTCGTTTAAAGTTTATCCCCTTTCTTTGTTTAAGGTGGTAGTTCCAGAATCGCAGTTTCGCTTTCTTTCACACAAGTCTGGATAAAGAGACTATATATAATTTTATTACTACTCTACTAATTGTGCTGAAAAAGCGCTTTGAAAATCATGTTTTCTTATGTAAAAGCTACGATTTTTGAACTACCCGTTTAAGCGCGGTCCATATATACTTGCCCAATGCCCGTAAAGTTGTCCGTTTTGTCCGTAAACAAAAACTGTGACCAACTATTGTAGTAGACAAGTAAAATTATGTAGCCATTGCTATCGTTTTGTCCCATAGCCAATCCTAAACAAGTGGCTTACCAGTTGCAGCAGTTTTTTGTATGACTAAAGTTCGAACAAGTCCACTTCGTGTGCGAAAAAAAGCGAAATAATTGTGTTGATATCGCAGAACAGTTATTTGCTTAAAATGTGTTCTTATCCCTGTCCCTATGTCCTCAAGGACAAGCATGAACCGGGCTTTATGGACTTTATGTTGGCAATTATTTCAATAAAAACACTAACATACACACATACTACAATACGCTCATATTACTAGAGCTCTACTTTAGAACCTTTGTAGACGGAACGAAATTGAGACTACTGATTTGGAAACTGACTTAATGAACGGGGTTCCGCAATCACGAACGAGACTGATGCTAACTAAAGTCGATAGTAACATTTCATAAACGAGGATCAACTGTTACAAACCGTATCATTCAACTATAATCTTTATTCATAAATTCAGTACTCTGCGCTCTTGGTACTACAAACCAAACTTTGAAGCTTATCCAAAAGTACTTTTTCATATCAAACGTTTTCTATGGAACAAAGTGTTACATTTGTGAATAGTTCTATAAAGTCTTAAATTTGTGAATAGTTAATAGTCTTAATAGAATCTATACTAAATTACATACATGTAAATTATTTCACTTAAGGGGGTAGTGTCGCGAAAGCAGTCGATTTTGCGCGACTGTAAAACTTGTTCCGTAAAATGTTAGAAATTGTTCTTTCTATATTTTAAAAATCTATCTAAAGGCAAATTATTTTGCCAAGTTTCAGCAAAATTGGTGCAGCATATAGTTTGCAATAATGTCTCGGAAAAATTCGGAAAAATGACGAAAAAAAAACCTATTCACATTCCATTTTTTAGTCACATTTGTCAATTTTTCTGTTTAGTTTTTTTACACAGACTAACAGCACATATGTTGTAGTTTATTCACACAAAATTTAGTGCAGATAACTGTAGCAGCTGTAGAGTAATACTAGTTTGAACTGTGAAGGTGTACTTAAACTGTAAAATAGTAACAGCAATAATGATAAATTCTGAAAAATGTAGACCCTTATTTTCAAATCAAAAGAAAAACGAACCTTCAATTTTCTTTTTTCTTATTTGTCGCAAAAAATTGTGCGTCCACACATTATGTGTACTTCACAAGCTGGCCAATCTGATATCTGGCTTGATTTTTCGAACTTTTATGTCCCTATTGTGTGATGTCTAGCTTACTAATGACGATTGGTCCAAGATATTTGTCAATATTGATAGTGTGATGTCTGGCAGTAATTATTTGATACCATACAGCGTTGGACTAGCTTCTCATTGAATGTACTACTTCAAAACAAAAAGTTCTATTTTCACAGCCTATGAGCAAAACTGCTTTCGCGACACTACCCCCTTAATCAATATTCGCTAAGTTACACTTAAAACTTTAATCTCAAAACATGAAACTGAATACAACTGTAATGAATTGAATGTAAATAATAACTGAATGTAAATGGAATCTGATATTCTAATTAACCATTGAAAAAAATACATACAAATTACTACAATATTACCATGTTAACTTTAGTCTTAATTATTAACTAATTCCTTACACATCTGCGTAGAAGATATGGCAACATCTTTTTTGAAAAAAACATCCTTTATTTCTGAAAGCCGTTTTCATTTCATGAATTTGTTTTTATCTGACACAATTATGTAGGTACTGTGATAAACTACTAAACTTTAGTTTTCTAAAATTCTCAGAACTACCAGCATTAACAAAAAAAGCTAACTATTTTAGAATCTTTTTTTTTTGAAAAAAGTATATAATGATGACGTTTTCTCTCTGTTGACCATAAAGTTAATCTGACGCAGTTCAGACGAAATTAAGGTCAATATGTTTCCATAATTGTGTCAAATGCTTAGACAAAATGCCGGTAAGCTACTGTGCTGTGGCTCTGACGCAGTTAGTGGGTGAAATCTGAATTTTAATTAAAATCAACCGAATATATACGTAAACTACATACAAGCTATTATAGATCCATACAATCAGAGTCACTCACAACTCACTGTAGGTATCCTGAGCATTATAGCATAAACAAAAACATACAAACATGATATTACATATGAACATTATACACATACGTAGAAACAATCCATATGCGATCAAGCGCCTCTGCGTATCTTACACATAAGATTAAAGTAAGTATATTATCTCCAACTAATGCTAAAACTCCACTCAAAATTGACTTATCATTCTTTTTATATTATAATTACGGCTTCCATATTAACCTATTGATTAATCTATATCTCAAGTACTTAATATATACTTAATAATCTATATCTCAAGTACTTAATACTTAATTCATACAACTTAATAATCTATATCTCAAGTACTTAATACTTAATTCATACAATGATTGTATTTCAGACATTCTTATTATTCTGCAATCCACATTATGTGCTCTAATTGTGTTCTCATTACCGTAAACCCAAAGCAATGATTAAACTACCGTAACCTTGTATTAAGCTATAATCCCATTCCAACGGTACTAAACCACCACAATGGTGCCACTCTGTCTGCCACTGAGACAGGCTGTCTGGATGCTACTATTTCCCACGCTTGTCCATTTTCCCACGCTCATTCATGGCGATCAAATCATCACAGCGGAGCAGCTAGCCAAAGCTCCGACTGTGGCGACTTTTCGTCTGCACCCACCCTTTTTGCGAACCTTCAATAGCAGTAACGCTACTTTCGAAATACGATATCTCAAGCCTGCCGGACAAGATCCATGGATTAAGGTGACCGTTTTTAGCAGATTAAGCGGATTAATTTTAATGTAGTTTAATTAGTTGATTAATTTATTTAATATTTGACTAAATATCTAATTAACGAACGTTTATAGAATGTAGCTTACGATTGAACACCGTTTAAAAGATATACGTGTAGAATTTTTCTTCGCGACGTTTTAAAAATAATATCAATCTGTATACATTAGTAAAGTCCCCAGAAGTTTCGCATTTACATTTTCATTAGAAATCTGGGCTAGTCTAAAGTTAGTCTAAGCATTCGTTCTTTTCAGCTTCAGCATTATTTTTAAATAGTTTAAACATAGGCATAGCTCAAATGCATGTTCTCCAGCTTTTATACCCAATTTAAACCAGGCCTTTAAATCACTAATTATGTCAAATCCAAGCAATCGTTTATCTAGGCCTGCCTTTATGCATTCCACAGCAAAGAAGAAATATTTAAATGTGCCAGCAGAGGTCGCCTAATCCTTAGTCTTCTGTTTCAGGCGCAGCTCTATCGCTACCGCATCCTGGCAGGCTGTCTGATAGCCCTGGCCGTGGCAGCCTTTCTAGCCAACGCCTATATGCTATGTCTCGGTCTCTGCTGCGTCCGTCGTCCCCTCTCGGTCACAGTCCGGCTGACCATGGGTCTGGCCGGTGCCGACTGTTGGTCAGCCTGGCTCATAGCCCTTAGTCTTTTTCTCAACAGCTATTTGACCGTCGGTCTCAACGTCAAACTGCCGCGCTACGCTTGCATCATACTGGTCCAGGAGGTATTTCGTCTCGGCTCCATTCTGACGTCGGTGGCTCACTTACTCTTGCTGGCCATCAACCATTATATAGCCATTGCGTTTCCGCATCAACAGCAAACTCTCATGCGATCGCCCGTGCTAAACCTACTCGCATTCCTCTCCTGGACTCTACCACCGTTAGGCTTTACTGTCTATTTCTCTAGTATCCCAGACAGCGGGTTCCAAGCGTTCACAAGTAACTGTCCTCTCGGCTTCACCAAGAGTACAGCGTTTCGTCTGACGTTCGTGGGTCTACTGCTCTATCCCGTCATAGTGATGGCTTTCCTCTATGCGCTGATGATACGTACGCTGTCGCAGCTAGAGCGTGTCGCCGCTACCGACGATACACACCGCTCAGAAAGACGTCGACTAATGTCACTAGCCAGAAAACGACGCGCCATGCAGACCACCCTCTATATTCTGGGCAGTTTTCTCATAGCCTGGGTACCCTCGGGTCTGATGTTCGTTCTGACCTCGGAGGCCTTTTATATGAAACTGTGGGCTCGCAATGCTTCCCTGCTCTTCGGTTTGACCGTCTGGACCAATTGCTTGATTATTGTCAAATTTTTCGCAAATCCCTTCATCTACGCCATTCGCATTCCCGAGTTTCGCAAAGTGCTCGACCAACGTATGCGAATGCAAACCATTCGGTCAACTATTCACAGACGCTCCTCTGCGATGATGACGCAGCATTTGACTAATCGACCCGTCATAATGGACGATGCTACCAGTGATTTTCAGGCAATCTGTCAGCAACAACAACAGCAACAACCACGACGTCGCCAAGACACAAATAAGCGACAAAAAAATGCCAAAAACGTCAAAAATGCCAAAAATGCTGTCAAAAATGCCAAAAATGGCCGCAAAATCTCAGAATCTAGCGATCAGCAATGCATGCTGACAAATCTTTCTGCTTCTCCCACACCACTGCTCTGCGTTAACGGGTCCATTATTGAAGAAGTATAATTTATATACCAGAACTAAAATTTCTATAACTTTAGTTTTGTTTTCATAAAACGTATATACAATTTATTGTTGAAGGTAAAATGCTGATTTTTAATCACCTGTTCGTGTTGGGGTTTTTTTTTTTTTTTCCAAACTCTATTTATAATTTTATATTTTGCCTGAGCAATACAAAACGAAAACAAAAAAAATCAGCAAAAAAAAAAAAAGTCATATTTTTCCCTCCCCCTTCAAATTAAAAAACAACAAAAATAAAAACCAATTTCCTTTCCTGCTCTGGCCCATCAGTTCATGACATGATGTTTAAAACAACTAAGCTACTTTAGGCTTTTTGGCGTACTTTTGCCTATGTAAATACACTGACAACCGCACTGAACCAAAAGTGCACCTTCAAGCTTAATTGTTCTTATCTGATGTTGGGGTGCCTTGTGGGAGTAACATATGTGAAAATGAGCAAAATTGGAGAACTTTGATTTTTGACCTGGGTAGCCCCCCCTTTAATTTCAATTTCCACTTCTAATTTTATTTGATTCAAAATTTCACTTCATCAAAAATAGTCTCCAACCCCTGAACCAAGACATCACATGTTTAGAGTTGATCTCAAAAAGCAGAAAATTCAGCAGTGACCACAGTATACATAAAATGGATTAGGAAAATATAAGGAGTAAGAAGTCTTACTATTAGACGCTCAACGCATACGCAAGCATTTTTTCTAAATTTCTAATCCAATACCATGATACATTGCAATTTGCGAACTGTCGATAATACTTCCGCGTTACGTTGCATGAAAACTTACTTTTGACCAAATCATACTCAGATGCAGTCAGCGTGAACACACGTATCCACTATATCATATTTCATTCATCTGGCATATTTTTATTGGGGGGCTGCTGGACAGGTGGTGGACGCGCGTCAAAATTATCGACCAGCGACCGAACCCAACCCGCGGCTTGATGCTGGTGGATTACCCACGACCCAACCCGCGCCGTATATAATAGTCGTCCCGCGACCCACTCTGAGCCAACTTTTTAACAAAACATACCCATCACCGTCTTGGCTAGTCCCTATCCCTCAATCCCAACATAATTTTGCTTAAAAATAGGCGAGTTTAGCGAGCGAGATCAAAGTACTAAATGTTGACACGAAAAAGCTGCGCCACTTACTTATTTTACTGGCATGACTTCTGCGACAACTTGCTGTACTCTTGATAGTCACAATCTTTCTTTTCGTAACAAAATCACATGGTTCGTTTTCTCAAGTGGTGCAACTATTGTTTGTCAGACGTTAAATACTGAGCTCATAGGCAGGGGATCAAATCTCATAATGACCCCAGATATCAATGCATGACTACTATATACTTGTATAAAAAATGCTGACCAAAAACAGCTGATCCTTAAAAACAGGTGGGGTTATTCTAGAGAATGGAATTCATTCTGCTCACAATTATCCTGACATGTTTAAAAAAATTCTTTAATAATATAATTAAACACTAAAAAAAATAAAAAATATATTCTTTCATCATGAAAACTTACCACTAACGCATGAATCCATCTTCTGAACGGATCCCCCGGAATTTTTTTGTCCTTCATTGGCCTCGCTATGTTCTTCGGAGCTTTTCTTTTTCAATTCACAGGGTCGACACGTCCAGGCTCCTGAAACAGAAATGAAAAATAGGAATCTAGCCAATCAGAATTCAGTGCTGATGGCAACGGACCAATCAGGTGAACTGACTCCTGACTTCGCTAGTGCGGTGCGACATTTTCGACAAAAAATCGAAGGAGAATCGAAGTAATTATTTAATTAATTACTTATTTAATTAAATTTTTACAAATTTCTGCTATATGTTTGACAAAAAAACTAGAAAAAATCGAAGCAATTAATCAATTATATAATTATATTTAATAACTACTCCGACGCTGAACTAAGAATTATATACTTAATTTGTCTCTATATTGTAGTGCGCGTCTAATCTATTCATTTCGAACGAAATATAAGATTTAAGGGGGTAGTGTCGCGGAAGCAGTTTTGCTCATAGGCTGTGAAAATAGAACTTTTTGTTTTGAAGTAGTACATGCAATGAGCAGCTAGTCCAACGCTGTATGGTATCAGATAATTACTGCCAGACATCACACTATCAATAGGGACAAATATCTTGGACCAATCGTCATTAGTAAGCCAGACATCACACAATAGGGACATAAAAGTTCGAAAAATCAAGCCAGATATCAGATTGGCCAGCTTGTGAAGTACACATCATGTGTGGACGCACAATTTTTTGCGACAAATAAGAAAAAAGAAAATTGAAGGTTCGTTTTTCTTCTGATTTGAAAATAAGCGTCTAGATTTTCCACAATTTATCATTATTGCTGTTATTATTTTACAGTTTAAGTACACCTTCACAGTTCAAACTAGTATTACTCCACAGCCGCTACAGCAATCTGCACTAAATTTTGTGTGCATAAACTACAACATATGTGCTATTAGTCTATGTAAAAGAACTAAACCGAAAAGTTGATAAATGTGACTAAAAAATGGAATGTGAATAGGTTTTTTTTCGTCATTTTTCCGACTTTGAGACATTATTGCAAACTATATGCTGCACCAATTTTGCTGAAACTTGGCAAAATAATTTGCCTTTTGGTAGATTTTTAAAATATAGGAAGAACAATTTCTAACATTTTACTGAACAAGTTTTACAGTCGCGCAAAATCGACTGCTTTCGCGACACTATCCCCTTAAATAAAAAAACGAATATGCTTAAGTGCTATGCTACATATATTTCTACAAATTTGTGAAATATTTTGGAAATTAAAAAAAGTAACGCGGTTTGCGTGTTTTGACGCAACAGACTCACGCAATTGCGTACCCTTTGGCTTTTTCTTTATGGGCGGCTGATGGCAGTGCATGTGGTACGCCTTGGCGCAACTGCGACAGTACAACAGCGTATTCTGAAACAAACACAAAATATAAACAATCAATTGCTGCCGTCAGCAAACCCCCCTTCAGATTTGTGATTCCGAGACACCCCCCCCCCAAATTTGACCCATCGGGTCAAGCGTTCTTAATGCTGAAAAAAGGTGGCCACAAACTCAATAATTCCCCAAAATCGCTGTAGCATGCTTCAAAAATGAGCAAAAAAATTTAAAAAAATGTCCGTTCAGCCGCAACGAAAAAAATCATGCCACATGCTGATCTTAAACATTATTAGTGGCGTGATTATTTCGTAATTTTGTCGGCTGAACGGACATACGGCTGTAAGTATGAATCGAGCCTTAAGGCTCGATTCATACTTACAGCCGTATGTCCGTTCAGCCTGCAGAATGACGTCACTAGCAGCATAGCGCAGTGGATCAGCCAGCGCATGTGACGTTATTATTTCGTCATTTTGTCGGCTGAACGGACATACGGCTGTAAGTATGAATCGAGCCTAAGTCGGAATGGACACAAATTCTTACCGAACTATGACAAACAGTGCACGCTTCACAGTCAGGGCATTTCCAGGGGATTTGGCTGATGCGTTCAGATTGCTGTTCGTCATAGCCAACGCACGAAGGATGAGCTGAAATTTCAAAAATACTTAATACTAATACTTACTTAATACTTAATACCACAGATGTACATGGGGGGGTCTGGGGGGGGCAAGCTCCCCCCTTCCCCCAGATTCGAGATTCCGGGACAAGCCCCCCCCTCAGATTTGACCCATCGGGACAAGCCCCCATGTTTGGTGCTGAAAAAAGGTGGCCGAAAGCTCTAAAATTGGCCCAGATCGCTGTAAAATGCTATAAAAAATGCCCAAAAAGCTAAAAAATCGCTAAAAACAACCAAGTTTTCCAAAAAAATTCAGATTTTTAGGCCAAAATTTGAAATTTTTGCGCTTTTTTCAGTTCAAGCCCCCGAAAAGTCGGGACAAGCCCCCCCGAAAAGTCGGGACAAGCCCCCCCTAAAATTTCGAAAAATCCGGGACAAGCCCCCCCCCAAAACCGAGACCCCGTGTACATGTATGCTTAATACCTAATACTAATACTTGATATTTAATACTGAAAATACTTGATCACAATTAGTGACCAACAACTTATATGGCTTAGAAAAATATTTTCAAAATTTGAATGTTGGAATAATATTTTTAGCAGCATTCTCAAATCGTTTAGTTCTACTAAAAATAACTCCTTTAGTCAGGTGAAGAAATAGGCACTTAGACTGAATTTAAGTTTAAACATGCTTTATCAACACCGCTTATACAGTCGTAAAGCAGCAGTTCTCTTCGACCTCAGATATAACAAGACTAAAACTTAACTTAAACTCCACTAAAACAGAACTAGAACAATATCTAAAGTCTAAACTCTACTTCAACTCTTAATAAAACGGTACTAAAGCTTAACTAATTTGATGAAACTACATAAGCTTGACACTCTACTACAGTCTACAACCAAAGATGCACAGGGGGAATCGGTGAGGGGGGTTGCCTTACCCCTGGCGGTAGGGGGGGTGGTCCCTAGTTTTAACCATTTTAACCATTTCCGCGACAGCCGAAAATTTTTCGCAATGTTTTTTATTTTCAACTCATTTTTGGGGTACTTTTTCAGCCGCAGGGGAAAATTTTTAGCGATTTTTCAATTTTTTACGCATTTTTGGGGACTTAGTTGGCCATCAGAGAGGGGGGTGGGGGGTCGACGGGGGGGTGTCGGATGTCCGAGGGACAGGGTAACCCCATGACCCCCCCCTAATGTGCACCTATGTCGACAACTATTACAAGTCTATTAAAAAAGCATTAAAATTCTACAAAAGCTCATTTAAGGTGGTAGTTACGTTTTCGCAGCTTTTTTCAATGTTCTATTTTGTAGCAATTGCTAAATCAATTTACAAGCGGTCTTTTGCATATTATTAATCAACTTATTTTTTACAAATTGCAATTTTTCAAGAGCCGGTGTTACTCATAGTGTGCACGCCAACTATTTTGGTGAAGCTCATCAGCTCAATTTTATGCATTTTCCCCGTATTTCGTTATTTCTTCACTGTGGTAAAAAAATTCCGCATACAATTACGCAATTTATACCAAAGGCACGTTGATGTGTTACGAAACTGCTGGTATGCTTAACTAAACATAATAATTTAGCAGATTTTTACAGTGAGCAAAAGTTTGCCTCAAATTTTTCCAAAAAGTCAAGAAACGGCAGTTTTTATGACTTTGGTAGGCTGTAACTAGAAAAATAATCAACCTTTTCACTCAATTCGAAAAAGGTATAGGGCAAATTTATTTGGCTACTGTCAAATAAGCTGTCTTCGCATTTTTATGAACGGAACAGGATATTGGTTACTTCAACTGAAATCACTCATTGTGCTCAGAAATGACGGATTTTTTAAAAAATTTTAATTCAGTTAAATAGGGCCTCATTTGGGTCAGCTAATAATACATTAAGCACATTTTTTCCGTACCCGTTGAAAAAATTGCAGACAAAAGTTTTAAAAATGACGTTTCAGGAGACTGAAGAAAATTTGCAATTTTTGAAGGGGTTTATTAACACTGCCAATGCTCGTGGCTGCTGTGACATATACTAACCAAATTTTGCAGGTATAATAGATGCATAAGGGACTATGTACTTGTAAATTATTGTGCAAAGTGGTTATTGGTATTTCGTGATATTGGCATGAGAAGTCAGAATTGAGGTAAAAAAAACTTCAAAGTTACGGATCGTCTAGAACGACTAACAGAAATATCTCATATTTTAGCTGAAAATATTCTTAAAATAAATTGGGTTAGACCTTTTTTGATTGGCTTTTATGAGTAGTGTAAGAGCCACAAAAATTTGCAAACAATTTTGTAAGTCCTCAAAAAATACACAAAAAATCCAGTTTTTTAGCTATAAATTAGCCGTAAAAGTTTGAATCAATGTCAAAATTAGCTGAAATATTGCTATTTACATTCGCAATGTCCGTGCCAAGTTTGATTATGTTCGATCAAGTAACTTTTGAATTATTGCAAAAACTTCGAAAACGTAACTACCACCTTTAAACTTCGATAAAACTTTACTAAACCCATTTTAACACTCAACGCGAACTTTACTAACACTCTAATTAACCAACTACTAAAACTCGACTAAAAAAGTACTTAAACTCTACTAAAACTCTACTAAAAAACTGCTTAAACTCTACTAGAAACAGTACTTAAACTCTATTAAAACTCACCTTTGGCTTTGCAGGCAGTGCAGACCAGAACAGTCTCCTGTTTTCCAGACACAGTCTTGCGTCTCAGCAGCAAACAGTAATCGCAGTAGAAACCAGCTTTCGTCCCATACGTCACAAAGTCCGGACCCAGGCTTTTTCGGCCACGCTAAAACAGAGAATATAGAATCAATTAATTATTTAATTAATTAACTTGAATAAAAAAACTTTGCCGGATATATTTTATGCTGTAAGATAAACTGGATTAGATTGACATTATTAACTTTAATAACTACCAATACGGTTGACAAAAGTTAACGAAATTTTACCAGCAGATTTATTATTATGTAGCTTTCGTTCTTGTTGAGTTATGGAAGTTAATCTAGTCAGTCTAATACTGTAACACTGTTATTATAATTTAAACATATAAAACATAAATCTATAAACAAATACAAGATAATACTCTTGATAATATATACCGATACAAAAGAACATTACATAACATTATACACATTATATAATCAAACACCAAGAGTGCACAATAATGTCTGTATATAGAAAAAGAGTAAGACACTATTGTGTACTCTTGCTAAACACTAAACCCATCTATCAAACCTTTCGTTTGGATCGCCCAGTGGCGCCAATCTGAGCCGCAACCACACGCGGTCGCTTGGGACTGGGCTTGTCCTCAGGTGACTCCGATGGTTCAGCAGTGGGTTCAGTTGCGTTGTTATTGTTATTGTTATTGTTGTTGTTGTTGTTGTTGTTGTTGTTGTTGTTGTTGTTGTTGTTGCTATTGTTGTTACTGGTTATTGCCGGAGTGCTGGGAGCAGAAGTGGAGGCAGTCTCGTCGGCTTTAGGCTGAAGCTGGAAATAAAAAAAGTCGCTACAGTAACAGTTATTAGAAAAATAGAACACTGTACTCATTATACTCATACTGTACTAGACTACTTGAACACTACTTTGTTAAGTAGATAATGAAAGTTTGGTCTATTATACTGCTATGAAGTCGACATATATCATTTAAGTCCTAGCAAATAAAGTAATACGGTTTTATGGTAGGTTTTACAGTAAATACAGTAGTTTTATAGTAGACTAGGCCAAATCCGCAATTTACGACTGCTATAATCCAAGCAAATTAAAAACTTGAAGTTGCTACAGTTATTTACAAATTGCAATAAAATCAAAAGTTGTGCAACCAAAAATGCGGACACCATGTATTAATAATTTAAACAAATTTAATTTTTTATTTTTTTTATAATTTTTTTTTTTGGTGGGTTCGCAACGGGTGGGGATTTTTTACCGACCCCACCCGACCCGAGCGGATGTTAACCCGGCCGACCCGACCCGACCCGACCCGACCCATTGCTAATGAAGCTACTATAGAAACACTTGAGATTTCCTTTTCACTTTTTGTTTTCCGTTTTTTATATATTTCATATGTTTTGATAAGCTACAGCACACATGGGAGGGTCTGGGGGGGGGTTTTTTTTTTTTTTTGGAATAAATAATCAAACCGAATTAAATTAATCATCAATTATAACTAAAGTTTTTTCAATTATAAAAGTGGAGAAAACTTTTAAAATAAAAAAGGGGAAGCGCCCAAAAGAAGGCTTTTGGATAAAGGGTTAATTATATGGAAGGTTTAAAATTATTTAAAAAAGTTAACCTCGGATTACGGACTCCTTTTAGTTCGCTGCGTTTTATCGGACTAGGGATTAAGGAAGTAAGGGGGGAGGTAAGGTGGTGTAGTTTTGAATTGGGGTAGACTAAAATTAAGCCGCTGACTAATTTTAACTCCTTTAGTCCCCATTTAGTCCGTTTTGTCATTCCAAAACCTCGGACTAAATTAAGTCCAGTCCGTTTAATCCGGTAAAGGAATAGGCCCCAAGACCCCATGTACATGTATGGACTAAAGTAGCTAATTTTGGGCTAATAAGCACTAAGAGCTAGGAAACACTGTTACATCACTCTGCAGCGGGTACATTAGGTTGAAAATGTTATCAAAGCAGAAAAATGTACATCACTCTGCAGCGGGTACATTAGGTTGAAAATGTCATCAAAGCAGAAAAATGTAATCTAATACTTACGGTTTATACCCAAAATTTTTGACCCGAACTGACCCGCACAACCCGCGGGTTGGAAAATCTCAACCCGACCCGACCCGACCCGACCCGACCCGACCCGACCCGCGCCAACCCGACCCGATTGCGAACTCTAATAGAGACCTGTCTAGGCGATGTTCTTTCTTTCTGTAAGGAGTGCCGCTTTCGTCCTGGTAACACACGTGGTATTATATTGCCACTGCCACCGGCCGCAGCAGTAGTAGCTCGTGCGGTATTGGCTCGTTGGGTGACCGTCACCCCATTTGCCTGAGCTGGGTTTGGCTTCTGTTGACCCTGATGCTCGGGTACGGTATATCGCCCAGTGGCTACGCGAACTATTGCCCCAATGGATACATTACGCCACAGAAGGACCTGAAATTGAAAAAAGTATAAATAATATACTAAACCAAACATAGTTGTAATTCACAATCTGACACTAAAGGCCCATTCATTTACTGGATTAAAGGGTTATTTATTTAATCGGTTATTTATTATGCTTGACCTTCCAAAAGCTACCTTAACCGAACTTACGAACGAAAATTAGCCTAATGTGGTATATAGTTCCAGAACCGCAGTTTTTTACATGAGGCTATTATTAAAGCCTCTTTTTCAAAACAACCAATAAGACAGTAACAAAATGGCTAGAATTTTCGGAAACAAGACCATACGTGGGCAGGTGGCCGAATCTGGGGGGAGGTGAGCCACCGGGGGGGGGGGGTGTGCGGAGCAACTTTTCCGCCCATTTTTGCTCCGTGAGCCACCATTTTACCTTCGTGAGCCACTAATTTTGCCGTCGTGAGTACCTCGAAAGCATTCTGCAGTACCTGCAGCGCTTTAAAGTTGACCAATTTCAGAAAAATTAATGTATTTTAAGCCAAAACAATTAAATTAAAATTATAAGAAAAAAACCTCGGCAACGTAATTGCCTACAGTTTAAGCTATAGATCGTAAAATTTGAGCAAAGTTTCGCTCAGTTTTTCGTGCCGTTTGAAAAAATGTGCGCATTTAGCGAAAATAGTAATTTTCAATTGGTCATAAAAAATTAAAACAAGGCAGCAGGAACATGAAAGTTTAACTTACTCAAAAACCGAGCTTTGTAGAAGGAATATATTTAAACGAAAGTTATACGTCGACTTATGAGATAATAAAGTCATGGAAGTTATTCGGAGCGCCACCTTAAGTAAAACAAAAAAGTTGAAAGTGTAAACCGTTTCCAAAAAGTCACAGTGCATTGCTTTTCACGTATGAATTACATAATTGTTATAATCGCGTCAAGATTAAAAATTGTGTACTACAAATGAGAAACATGTATAAAAACGGAAACAGAGAAAAATGGGAAGGAAATGTGACGTGACTAGAAGCAGGTGATTCCGGGCCCTTGTTCTTCAACGTTACAAGTCTTACAATATTGTTAGTCTTACAATATTGCTGTAACAATGGTAAGCGCAAAATCAGCTGATACCTATTGATTTTATATATATACATGTTGAATTCGTATAATAAATCACCTGATTTTCCATTTACAATTGTTACAATTGTCAGACTTGTAAAGTTGAGCAACAGGTCCCAGATCCCAGTATGTAAGGCCCGGTTCACACAGACGTACTTTTTACTTTTTACTTTTTACTTTTGGGCCAAAAGTAAAAATTTCGGTTCATACAGAACGTACTTTTTACTTTTGGCCCAAAGTAAAAGTAGAAACGCGTTCTACTTTTTACTTTTTACTTTTGCAATCTAGCCAATCAGAATGCTCTAATAGAAGCTCCGCCTATTGAGCTTCAATTTTATTGGTTAGATTTGCAATTTGACATACAACTGCGCCAAATTCATCCAATTGGATGCGACATGCCTTAAGTAAAAAGTAAGCCTGTGTGAACAGTTTTTCAAAAGTAAAAAGTATAAAGTCAAAAGTAAAAAGTATAAAGTAAAAAGGAAAAAGTAAAAAGTAAGTCTGTGTGAACCGGGCCTAATACCTGCAAATGATTTTTGCTTCTAGTAGGGCGTCTTTGTTCAGGGATCTCAGCCAAATAGTCATTCAGCTGTTTGGGCGTGATCCCATCGGGAAAAGGTCCCGAATCCGGACTGGTCAGCATTCTGATCAGGTCACAGAGAGCTATTCGGTCGTCCATGTCCACGCCACGCTTGCGGCGCCGTCTGGGTGCGGCCGGCTGGGCGACCGTGGCGTGTTGCAGGTGTAGCGCGCTCAGCTCTGGGCCCGCCATGCCATTCCCTGTTGTAGGTGCGGTGCAGGACGGTGGCGACGGAGCGGGCTCGGAAGAAACTATGGCTGGGGACGATATAGACGCCATGGGGGACGCTGGAACGAAAAATATATTGAAACGACCCATTCGGACAAGCCCCTTCCTTGGCACTAAAAAAGGTGCCAGAAACAGAAAACATACATATGTATAAACTTTGCCGCAGATCGCTGCAAAATGCTTAAAAAAATGCGCAAAAATGAAATAAGTCGTGAAAAAATCCAAATTCTGCAACAACAACTCATTTTTAATCCCCTACATTTCGAAAAACATTTCGAAAAAATCGGGACAAGCCCCCCAAAGCAACTTCTCCGGCCGGATTCTGGGGGAGGGGGTGAAGCACCTGTCTGGGGGGGGGGGGTGAAGATGCCTTCTGGGGGAGGTGAAAACCCCCCCCCACGCCCATGTATGCATGTTACATATATGGTAGAGCGTAAAAACAGGAAAAGGTTATATTATTGTGAAGGGATAAGCCTAAAATTACATAAATGCAGTATGTGGAAAAGGCTCCCTCCAAAAGTCAGTTCCACTGGAGCACCACCATTTGAACCAGAGAAGGGCAGTGTTCATGCGTGTACAAATGTTGTCCTATTTTTTAGTAAGTATATGGTATAGTGTACGAGTGTGAGTCAGTTGGTTGGTACCGAAAATATGAAAATCGGATCAGTAAATTCCGAATTTCGGACAAGGGGTGACAGCAGAAAAGACACCTAAAAATGTCAATATCGACACTTTTGGACCAGAACAAAATAAAAAAAATTGTATCCGTTTCGAGAGATTTGAGGTCCAAAATTTGTAGGCTCAGAACATGGGGAAGAACTCAGGGATACCCAAAAATTAAGTGCTGTCCAATGTATAAGCTGTCGCCTGCAATGCCCCTCGGTAAAGCATTTGCGGAATCGAAAATGAACAGTTTCCCTTTATTTAAATTTCGGACAATAATGGTCAAAAACAATCATGGTGGCCAAAACAGACATGAATTTAAGCGAAAACGAAGGCGCCTATTTATGAGAGGGTAATTAATTAATCGCATCGTCTAATCAGCCTGACACTTAACAATGACGTTTTCCTTAAACGTCGCAAAAATTTCAATTTAGTTGTAGACTTGACTTAAAAAAAACAGAAACACTTCTTAATACTTGGAATTTCTTCAACCCTGAATGGAGACGTGTTCCACTAACTTTTACGGATAAAGCATAGGTTGTAATTTTGGGCCGCTGGTTTGTGATTTCCGTCTGTAACTGTTAACGACTAACGACCTGAAAAAGTTTCACGATAACTTATTCTCAAAACATTCTGTTTTTTAAATTTTTCAAGTTTTTCCACAAAGTGAAAAAAGGTCAATAGTCTTACTGAAAAATTTCATAATCAAAACTTAAAACGTTGAAGTAATGCATAATTTGTTCCAAGCTCAGCAAAAAATACTAAAAAAGTGTTTGAATATCCATAAAAAAAGAATAAAAAAGATCCGATTTGCTAAAAAATCATCACATTACATCCTTAATATGCAAATTACACAAACTTAGAAAGTCAAAAGGTGTAATACACTCCACTATATAACACTCAACACAGCGAGAGTAATAATTCTGCAAGCGAGCATTATTACACACAAACTGAATTTGGCCAATCAAATAAAAGGCGGAGCTAAAGTAACAGCCAATCAAAACTCGCGTAGTAAAATCAATGCGCTTTACGAATGCACATAGGTATGTATGTGTTGAGAATAGCGTTAGCTGATATATGCACACATAACATAAATATTACAAAATGATTTATGATATATTTTCCAAGGGCCTTTCACAAATTAATATTAACTTGATTAGATTAACCAACTACTAACTAGATTAACTTCATAACTCAAGCTAAGATTAACAATTCATAAAAAATTAGCAAGCATATGATACGGTGTAGTCAATCTACAACAGTAAACTTCCCTCATGTTGACTTACCGCAGTTATCTAGTTAATCTAATCAGGTTAATATAATTTATATAAAGCTCCAGTGTTTGATTATTCTTCGCCGGATTAACTGGACTACCTAGATTAACTAGATTAACGTCGATAACTCAAAAAATGTTGAACCCTTACAAAAGTTTAACAATGCTATTTCCATAAGTCCGGATTACACGGCTTAAGAATATTAAGCGCGCAAAACTTTCGTAAAACTAAACTGGATAAAGTTACAAACGCTGTTACTAAATATGCATATTGATCCAACATTATTTTGAAAATGAGCTCAGAATAAATTTAAGCCGCCATTCCGCAATTTATTCAAGTCCGCTCAGTCCGATGTTATTCTTCTGTATCGGCAACTTGCCTTTATGACGAGATTTGTATTTGGTCATTCACAAGAACTGGACACACGTGTATATAATTTTGCTAGCTTGATTTTGTTAGTTTGTGTATAGCACTCCTGTATTTATTTCGAATTACAAATTTAAGCTGTACAATAACCGTAGAAAAGTACAAAAACTGTGCTAAATGAGTTAACAGCGACAGAAAACGTGAAAATGTGCAACTTATATACACACATTTCGTTCAAATAGAAAACTAGTTAGAAACTTACAATATACAGTAACTGTATTACATAAACTGCGTACCTACCTACCTTAATGCTACAGAGAAATTCACATCTGTGTTGTAAGGTCCCCATTTAAAAATTATGATTTTACACGAAGAATTAATTCTTTATTGGGTTAATAGCATATTATTAGAAACTACTTTTAATAATACTCATAATTTTCTCCAAAATTATGTTTAACGGATTAAATTTCATTTACATAATAACCCAGTATTAGGTTAACGTAATTGACTCAGAAAATTTTTTCAGAAAACATTCTTGGATAATACCATTAAATATACGTTGACAGGCTCAAATTAAAGCAAATTTTAGCAGTTTCTTTGATTTCCAACTTCAAAATTAACCTACCCCATGTACTATTTCATGTTATCATACCTCCAGACATTATTTTATGATATGTAAAAAAATATGTATGTCTTTAAATATGTATACAATAACAAAAAACATTACTCAAGATTACAAACAAAACAAAACTGTAATGTACATATGTAATATTACTAACCTGTTATGATTTGCTATGCATCAAGCATTACAAAACGATAGGTTTGCATACTAACTGGCAAAAGCAATATGTAGCTTGAGTAGAGTAGTAGATCGAATCCAGACATATAGACTTAAAATCTGGTACATCTATAGGTTTGTATATACAGTACATTGCGAAAAAGTTACCAATCCGTTACTGGTAACGACTAACGAACTTTCGTTACCAATAAAAGACGAAGGTTTGTCCAAAATGATGAAAATTTGTTTTAAAAGACGAAGGTTTGTCAATAGTACCCGTTTTGTCAGGTTCCATTGCTTTGGCACAAAACAAAGTTCTCATTCGGATAAAGAAGGGGGTGAAACCTATCACCAACCCCCCCCCCCCATCTGACCTATCTCACCAGAAAGAAATTGTCAGTTACATAGTTTAATATACCGAAATCTCATTAAAAGTATATACTATGTACATAGTATAGTCCGGAAAGAATAAATCAACGCCAATCTATGTAAAATCACGATGACTACTGTACGAAGTTTGAATGCCATTACAGTATCAAACTAATGTAAACTAAATAAAATAAGTCAGCTGTTTCAGTTTAATCCGAGCCTACTCCTAAACTGGCGAGCCTATATTTCTAAAATGTGTTTTTAAAATGGCGCTAAAACATTCATTTTTCTTACAAACTTTACCGTTTGTTCATATACATATATATAAATAATTAATTTGCATACATCTAGGCTAAAGCCCGATTCATACTCGTCCTTATCCTCGTCCTTATTAGTTATTAGTTTGTCCGAAGCAGTCTTAAGAAAACTATTTGGGATGTAAACTATTCGTGAAGAAATTTGTGGAATCACAGATAATCATGTTCTCGTCAAATTTGTCCCCGGGTCATACATCTATGAGGGGACCGGCTGGGAGGAACTGTCAAAGATAAAAGTGTCCCTTCTAAAATTTGTCCCCCCGGACACTTTTATCTGGATAAAAGTGTCCCGTCCCCGTGCCCCCCCCCCGTCCCGCCCGGACAAATTTATCCAGATAAAAGTGTCCCCCTGGACACTTTCATCCGGATGAAAGTGTTCCCCCTCTAAACTTGCCATTGATGCTTCAGTTTTACTTCTGGTTCAGGTTCATGTTCCGGGGAGGGTCCCGAATGTTGGGGCAAAATTTGGTACAAAAGGCATATTTTTTCAAAAATATTGCAAAATTGAGGTATTTTTGGTCGATAAGGGAGGAGGGTCTCCAAAATTGTGCCGGAGAGGCCCGCCCCCTAAAATTTTCACCCCTTACATGTATGATTATGCGCGGACACTTTTATTCATATTTAGAGTGTCCACTCAGACCCTATTAATCCGGCTAAAATGGCCGCCTTTTGGATAAAATTTTCACCAACTCTCCGATCCGAATATACAGGAAAAAGTGTATATACCCTAGAACAAACTATCCCGATAAAAGAGCACCTCTGACAGCCACAATGTGGGGTCTGGGGGAGAGCCCTCCCTTCTCGTCTCTCGATACTGAAAAAAAATTTAGACAATTTTATTATGTTTTTATGGTTTAGTGCGTAATGTGTATGTTGTATGTCTAGTGTGTACATTACACAAAATTACACATTACACTGTCGTTTTGTAGGTATAAAAATAGGAGACCTGTAGTGTACAGTGTGTATGCAAAAGTGTGCGGCAGATTACATACATCTTGTACTTCAAGGTGTTATAACTAATCTCGAGATATATACCTTGGTATACAAATACTATTTCTTAATATTTTGTGATCAACAAAGGAATATAAAAGCAGCAAATCACAAACTACTATAATTTATAAAATTTATAAAAAAAACTACTTACAGGTATTACGGTAAAACTAATGACTAAAATCGACAAATTATGAGAAGTCTTATGGCCTCATCCAAAATCGGATTTAACGGATTACATTTAAATTAATTTTGCTAATAGCGCAGCACAAAATAAAAATAGCCGGCTAAAATTTTGCTCCACAAGGCTCACATACAGTACATACCTCAGTGTGTGCCAAGTTTCAATAAATTAACTGACGCTGCGTTATTGACGAAATACAGTTAAATCTAATCCGATAAATCCAATTTTGGACAAGGATAAGACCCTTAGATAGTTTTAATCATATGTGAATATGTTTGTCTACGAGTTTCACATACTTATGCCATATTAATTAAATAAACCAATATAAAATCGGAGGCTTGCAGTTACATATGTAGTTCGAGCCAAACCCAGCAAAAACTAAAAATTCAGAATTAGCACATAATTTCGATGTGTCCACATAAAAAACGCTGAGCTCAAAGTGTCGGCTTGGCTTTTTTAAGCACTATTTTAACTCATAGGGTCTTATCCAAAATTGGATTTACCGGACTAGATTTAACTTTATTTCGTCAATAACGCTTCAGCGTCAGTTAAAAGCAATTTACTGAAACTTGGCACACACCGAGATAATGTAATAATGTATGTAAGCCATGTAGGGCGAAATTTCAGCCGGCTATTTTAGTTTTGTGCTGTGTTATTAGCAAAATTAGTTTAAATCTAATCCGTTAATTCCAATTTTGGATAAGGCACATAGTCGAACCAAGAGTACATTGTGGGACTATTGTGTACTCTTAATCGAACTAACTCTTTTAATCCGATGAGGGATTAGCTCCAAAGCACGTGTATAAAAGCTTAATACACGTTAGCTCTAGCTGTATAATTCAAAGTAAAACAAGTGTTAGAGTGTTATAAGTTTACGAGAATCACTTTTAAATCTATACGCTTATTAATATATGCATACAGTAAGCATGCATTAGCTAAAGCACATGAACACGTATATATGCGCACATAATTATACCGCCCCTGACACCGACACACAGGCTATTTTGCACTAAAGCATTATGACATGCCATTGTGTACTCTTGCTATCATATCACTAAAAGTTTACTGAAAAATCAAAGTTAAAATGAAACGTCAAGTATATAATGCTTGAGCCAAAGCTTAAATACTTTTTCTTGACGTTTAGGAAAAACGTATATGTTTGGTCAGAAATTTCAGACCAAGAGCACATCTAACATATAATAAGGGAGTAAAAGATACATATAATTGTTGGCATGTGCTCTTGATATATGCGCATGAAGATACGGCCCCTGAGCTTATATTATAAATGGAGCAGTTGCTTGGCACACACGCTTATATCTAATTTGGAGGTAATCTCTCACCACAGGCTTGTCCCGCAAACTATGGCTCACTTTGATGTTAGACCCAAAGCAATGCTCTTAATAGTGAGCAACATATATTTACCGAACGAAACGTCGTTGTCCACTAAGAGTGCATAATATTGTTTGACTCTGCTTCCTGTCATAGCAAATCGGGGCATTGACTTAAACTGATAAGGATACATAATGTATATACTTCGCAAAATAGCAATTCACAAAGTATCACCTATTAAAGCTAATAAGCTAATGTTATCTGTACATACTTATTCGGTTGGAACGGTGTACGTTAAGAATGACTCTCACATAACTTTTGCCAACTTTTTTTACCTCGTTTAGTCGGATACTCATTGATAACTCCAGAATCGCATAGCCTCGTCTATTTAATTTAGTCAAAGAATGGACTCTTAGTCACACATGTATGTATTATATGTACCTAAAGGGATCAAAAATGTGGGGTCAGCTCAGCTCTACGGCCAAATTTTGGAGACCTCACCACCCCCCTTATCCACCGAAAATATGCTAAATTTTGCTAAATTTTTGAAAAAATGCCATTTTACCCACTTTTGCCCACATTTTTGGAACCCTCCAACCCGGACCCTTGATTTTTTGGGGGAACCGGTCCAGAAGTGCTCCCCATGGCCTCTTCTTACAGCTATGCTGTTAGTCATCAATTTGTGAACAATAAGTACTGTATATATCAAAACAGAGGACCGATATCGGTCATGAAAAAATCATATTGACCTGACAACGGTTCACACAGTTTTGAATTTGACACAGCTAAATAATAGCTGCTAGATATATGGGTGAAAGTATATTCAACTCTATACTTTGAACCGATAAGTGACTCCGACTCCGCTGTGACTCCGGAGTCTGTAGCAAGTAATTTGGTCGGTACTGTAATAGCTGCTAGATATATGGGTGATATATTCTCAAAACAAGTATGCAATAACTCATCCCAAAATTACATATGTAATTCCTTGACAAACGTATATATTGGGTCTTATGCTAAAATGTATCAGACTTTTTGCATGCCAGCTAAAACTTAGCTATATACTTTTCCTAATCCTATGCAAACAGCATAAATTAAAAATTAGTTAGTTAATAACACACATTAATTTTTCAATTTAAATTTATTTGGTTAATAATACAGCGCCTTGTGAACCTTTACCTTCTGCATTAAAAATAAGCAAAACTCAAGCTTAACTTAAAACATAACTCTTTCAAAGTTCAGTAAGGTACATACATACGAGTGCATACATGCGTTAAACATTCCAAATATTTTTATATGTAACTATGTATTCTAACAACTGAAATTCACGCAAAATCTGCCGCATAATAAATAGCACTTACGGTCTTTCAGCTGAGCTAAAACCATGGTTGAAGAAAATCAACGACATTCATAACGAATCAGGCGATATTTTGTAATGAAATTATAGATCATGCAAAACGTACGTAAAACCAATGGTATAGTATAACCAGCTTCGTCAAATCCAACTTAAGACTTTTGTCGTCTTTTGTCGCAAAAAACTTGCTCTTGATAAATACACCTAATTGATACGAAGATCGTCGAAATCGGATGGGGTTTTGCTGCCTTAAAAGATCCGTTAAAAATTAGTGTAAATAGAGGATTTTGTACAAAAAAACAAAAAATAAAAACAAAAAACAAAAACCATAAAATTTCATACCTCCATAAAAATTTGATATTTATAATACATATCTAAGATTTTGAAATACATTTATTTCATCCACTTTTATGTAAATGTGAAAATTTTAGAAACTTTTTCCAAAAAGAAATGTTTTTTGCTGAACTTTATCTCAAGAATCGATACTTATCTACATACTTACAACCGTGTATGTTTGAAACATAACCGATTCCTACATCCTACGCTTATAAACTGAGGGCCTATTCCTTTACCGGATTAAAGGGTTAATTATAATCGGACTAAACGATTTAAGTATTAAGCTCAAAAATGCCATTCCAAAACCTCCGGATTAAACGAACTTACCTTCTAGCGCGCTGCTTTTTAATCGGACTAAATGTTAAGCGTGCATATTAAATCCGTGTAGTCCAGTGGTAGTTTTGGAATGGGGTCAGACTAAAATTAAGCCGCTGACTTATTTTAACTCGTTTAGTCCGTTTAGTCCGATTTGTCATTCCAAAACCTCGGACTAAAATAGGTCCAGTCCGTTTAATCCGGTAAAGGAATAGGCCCTCAGGGTAAAATTTGTATCTGATTTAATTTAGGGAGTAAAAAACGTTTAAGGTGGTAGTTATGTTTTCTCAGCTTTTTTCATTGTTATATTTAGTAGCAATTACTAAATCAATTTACGAGCGGTCTTTCACATACTACATACATATCAATCAACCTAATTTTTCACAAAATTTCAATCTTTCAAAAGTCGATAAGACTCATATTCTGCAGTTATCACAACAACTATTCTGGTGAAGCTTATCAGTTCAATTTTAGGCAGTTTTCAATGTATTTTGCTATTTCTTTGCTGTGGTAAAAAACGTCCGCATACAGTCAAGTAATTTATACAGAAGTCTCATTTATGAAAGTACTGAAAGTTGTTGGGAAAAACTGACTAACATATTACATATGGTTTTAAAAACACTACATATGGTTTTTTAAACAAAATCAAAGCCCCGTATAT
Organism: Trissonchulus sp. WLG1_4; assembly: GCA_030248245.1. NCBI lineage: Eukaryota > Metazoa > Nematoda > Enoplea > Enoplida > Ironidae > Trissonchulus > Trissonchulus sp. WLG1_4. The sequence goes on along the minus strand of JASANF010002732.1, from coordinate 9,437 downwards.
ACATAGTATATACTGCAGCGCAATAAATATATTGCTCAATCACAAAAAAGACTAACAGCAAAAAACAATATTTAGGTAAAGTACATATATTTTTTAATACACGCAATTGGACTCTGTTTACAAAACATAAAACCATATTTAATGTCAATAAAAAAGGGCAATTACAGTACATTCACACATAAATCTATACCTACAGATGGTAGGCTAACCAAAAAACAAAACAACAATAAAACAAACAATACACAAATATATACACACAAGTCAATAATAAGCCTTTCTTGTCACAATTTATTAATTTTCCATTTGAATAGAAAAGCATATATAAATCAAGACATTATATATGTATATAATCAATAGAGTTCAACATTCAGTTTCTTTACTCAAAACGCCTAGCAAAAGAATACTGTACGTAGAGAAAAGAACTGTAGACTGTGACAATATACGTTCCAGTTTTGTAACATACGTACTGTACGATTGATTACTGCAGCGTTTGTGCTGATAATGAAATATACTGTATTGCACAAGTGTCTGTCAGAATGCTGTCTCTACCATGCTTTGGGTTTTTTGAGTTTTGGACCCATAGTTCATGCTTGTAGCCTCAAAGCCCGGTTTATACTGTTCCTTTTCACTATCGCTACGGTTGTTTCTAAAAGAAATTGCAAGAAAGTTACACGGCCAGATATGTAAGCCAATTTTTTCCTTAAAGAAATTACAGGTTTACTTTCTGGGGCGGACCCTGTTGCTCAGCATTACAAGTCTTACAATAATTGTAACAATTGTAAAACTTTACAAACAATTTATTGTGCAAGCAAATCAATATGTGCAATAATTGTAACATTGATATTGGAAAATCTTCAAAGTTAATTCAATTTCTGCTTATAATTGTTACAGTTGCAACAATTTAAAAAAATTTGGGGTTGCACAGCTGAATTATAATTGTAACAGTTGTATGTAAGTTCTCTTCGCATATGTATGAAAGTGACCACTGTCCACGGCTGCAATAGTTACATTTGCACTAACGCTCATGTTAATTAAAATCGCTAAAGCAAAAATCAAACTGCTCATTAAGTAATAGCTTCATAGCATAAGCACATTAACTATGGAGTATCCACATTAACTACAACACTCAAACAAAAATACAAACTAAACAGAAAATACAAGATATGTACATAGATACAAAACTAAAAAATAAATACATAAATAATCAAATAAACAAAACAGCAAACGACCAACCAAGAAGCGAGAAACCAAAAAAAATCAGCAAAACCACAAAAAAACAATGAATCCATAAATAAGTGATCAATATACATTACATATTTGATCAATGAATAAGTGTGTGTGCAGAAGTTGATCGCGCTCAACCCATTCACATTGTTGGACGCACTTATTGCGTCTTCCTGTCAAACTAAACAAATACGGCTGTAAGTATGAATCGATCTTAAGACTCGTTCAGCGAGACTTGACTATATCACATAAATAAGGACTGCCTTTATGCATTCCACCGCGAAGGTGCTCAATTTTTAACTCTTGGGGTCTTATCCAAAACAGGATTTATCGGATAAGATTTAACTTTATTTCGTTAATAACGCAACGTCAGGTAAACGTATGTACTTTACTGAAACTTGGCACAATCCAAGATAATTCATGTAAAACGTGTAGGGCAAAATTTCAGCAGGCTATTTTCATTTTGTACTGTGTTATTAGCAAAATAAATTTAAATCTAATCCGTTAATTCCAATTTTGGATAAGGCCCTTGGTTGTTCAGAATACTTTTTCACAAATATTCACTTGACAGTATGTACGTACCTAAGCTACAGATCCAATCACTGATTTCGTGATACAGCTTTTAGAAAACCGCATAGGCTACTGCTATTTTCTTTTACATATACGTAGTCTAAAATGAAATATTACAAATCTACGTAACAGATTATAAATTCTTAAAACGGCGTTCGTATGTATGTATATTACAATCACCAAAAAAACATCTATAGAACTAATTCGCAACAAACGTTTGTATTAAATTCATGGAAAAAGTGACTGTATTATAAAAAAACTACAACTCTACAATTGTAAGCAACAAGCAAAGCCCAATGCAAAATGTGCAAATTGTAAGCCTATATTATCACTGCGTGAAAAGAAACCTGCTGCGCACCAAATAATAATCTTCTGAATCAAACTGCAGTAAAATCGGTCCCAGCTAAATTGAAGCTACACCTCAGTTGTGAACTAAACTATAAGCGGCAACATCTGCGCTGCAGTTCTCCTAGACCGATTTAAACAATTTAAGGCTTAGCTAAATAGGTTTTAGGCAGCCCTACGATCCTACTAAACACACAACACCAGTATTGAGAAAGGGTGGGTCTGTCAAGGTAGAGACAGTGATTCTTGCAACCCCTGGCTCGGACTACCACGGACCGCCCTCCCAACAATGAAAACCGTTTAGTACCAATTGCCAATCACCTGCCAGTCAGGCACTCAGGCCTCGCAACAGACCATCTCTCTCCAGACCCGTCAGTTTCATTTGAAAATGCCGCAAAAGCATTTGTGTGATGTCAGGTTTACAAATGGCGATTGGTCCAAGATATTGGTCGATATTGGTAGTCTAATGTCTGGAAGTAATTATTTGACACCATACAGCATTGGCCTAGTTTCTCAGTGAACGTACTATTTGAAATCAAAAGGCTTTTTTTGCAATCTGTGAGCGAAACTACCAACTCCAGGTAGCGAAACTACCAATGGCGACACTACCAACTCCAGCTAATCGTCAGCCAAACCGATTTGGTTCAGTCCACAGTTTGGTTCAGTTTGTTTTGTAAATGTGTAACGCGTTTAATGGATAGTAAATTAATCTAGCATTCGGAATTTGTCTGCGTAATTGCGAATTTTTTTATTTGTATGACACAAACTAGCAAAAACAATGGTAATAATAATTTTATGAATTGTGAGTGCTATCGTTCACAAACGCATTTCGGAATGAGTAATACTGTACTTGCCTTAACCATGTACTGTAAGCCAGTAAGCCTATGGGTTTTGTTCAAATAGTGGGCTGATTAGTGACTTCGTGGCCATCAAGTCTATTTTCATAAATAACTTAGTCAAAAAGACAAATTATGGATCTAAATCTCTGTGTGAAACTGTGTGAGATAGTGAGCCAAATTAAAACTGTAGTATCAATGTGAGACTACATATTATGTGAACTTTCTGAGACCAAAAATTGCAAACTGTCGAATTGCAAACTTTAATGTCGAATATGCAAATGAAGTGTGTACTACCTGGAAAACAGTGTACGTACGTTTTTATTACAGCATACAGTGCCACTGCTGAACAGACGCTTTTTACACAAACACCGACGTTCACCGATACACGCACAATCGCATAGATTAGAACATACACAAACGCACACACAAATCCTTTTAAAATACACGTTATTATCCGACAGACTCATTCTAAAGAAGCCTGCTGCGCTGTGGCGCAGCAGGAAAAACCTAAGTGTTTGTCATCAAGCTTGCTATTGCCCTTTATATACATGTATTGTATGTACGTATCTGTATGCAAATAATTGCTATGTAGTTAGATATCGGATTCTGATTTCTGATTACCTAACAACGTAGAAGTTTTAACCGACGTTTAAATCCGTAAATGACGTAATCCGCAGTTTACAAAAACAGTTCCAGTTTGAACTCAGTCTAAAATGTTCTTTATTATTATTACGCGTCTGCGTAACAATTCAACCACAGAATTAACTTGATCTTTTACCCTTACCAATGGCTACGGAAAGCCTAAGGCCGGGTTCACACAGGCACTTGCACAAGCACAAGCACAAGCACAAGCACAGGCACAAGCACAAGCACAGCCGGTTCACACTGCAGAAAATTCTGCACAAGCACAAGCACAAGCACAAGCACAAGCACAAGCACAACGCTTGTTCAAAAATTTTATCTTTTGCACAAGCACAGCCAATCAGCGTAGAGATTTTGCAGCTGTCAGTTTGTGTATAGTCATAAATGGCGCAAAATTAAATGGAAAAGTGTGATTTTGCGGAGCTAACCCTTGTCGAAATGGATCTTATATTTACTAAAGAATGTATTCCGTTCATTTTCTCTTTCTTTCCTTTAATTTTGGTTCGTTTCATCTTTAAAATCAAATTGCGTTTTAGCTTTATTTTTGCCCCTCTTTATAGCTTATTTTATTTCTTCCCTAGAATGTACGAGAAAGTTTCAAAATTGCGAAAAGTTTAGCCCAAAATTTTGAAACGATAACTGATGAATAGGTACCTCTATAGTGTCGCTTTTAACGTGTGTGAATAGGTGCACCGCTGTGTTCATGTACATACGTAAATGTGTGTATTACACTGTATTATGTGGTGCAACTGGTGGGTTGTGCAGTAGGTCTGAGCGTACTGTAGACACTGATGGCACACCGACAGTACAGTTACGTAACTGTACAGTCGGTGCAACCACTACTTAGGGGTTACGGTAGTTGTAAACATTTTTAATATAAAATTTAGATTATTTTTTCACCAATTTTCTTTAAGTTTATGTTTAATTTAAGTTTTATATTTACATTAACAAAAATTTATTCTGTAATATTCTTCTAAAATTAAAATTTATGTAAAAATTAAGTACGTACCTACCCGATTGTTATTGTTCGGCCATTGGCCGTTCTGTATTATTGTGCGTACGTACGTGTGTGTGTGTGTGTGTGTGAATGCAGTCTCAGCCTCTGGGCTGAGCTAGCCCTGATGGCCTGGCGGGCCTGTGCATGTGTGTGTGTGTGTGTGTGTTTGTATGTGTGTTGCCTGTGCGTGTGTGCACAGGGCAGGGCTGCAAGATTTGCAGCCCTGCATTATTGATGTTTTTGTATGCGCTGGCGGTGCGCAAAATCCGCCATGTTTAATTTTACAGGCTTAGTTTAGGTTATGGTGGTGGGTTTTTTTTGTATATGTAGTTTTTTGAGGCATGAGTTTTTAGTTTTTGCAGCATGGGTGGTGGAGCATGGGTGTGGTGTATTATTGTAGATTAGTTTTTCTTTTGTGGTAGTTTTAGTTTGATTTGGTCACCCAAAAAAAAACAGTAGTTTATCAAAAACAGACCTTCCTATTTTTTCACTTTTTCAACTACTATTTTTTGGGGTGAGGACTTTTTAACTTTGTTGTTAACTATGTACTAATGTTATGTTATTATTTCAGAGATTATTTCCGGTAACTTCAGCCCTCCGTCCAGCAGCCGCGGACGAACAAAAGGTAAAGGTTTTCTTCAACACATATTACGGTTAAATTTTCAGGTTTAACGTTTGAGAGTGGTGTTTGTAGACACGGTAAGCCTGAAAATTTAACCGTAATATTTGTTGCATTATTAAAGTTTTTGTTCAGTGTATATGTAATATATATATATGTGTGTGTGTGTGTGTGTGTATATCGTAGATGCACACGGGATCAAAGGTGGGAATTAAAGGGTGGATGGTTGATGAAAATATTTTTTTAAAAGTTACTTATTTTCATGTTTTTCACGTAATCGAACAGGGGGTTGATACCCTTTCATATGTGTGCATCTATGATATACTTTAATAGTAGCTACACACCAATTTGCAGAATTGACTGGGAAGTTGTATAGTAAGGGGCCATTGCAAAATTTTTCAGTTTTGTTTCAATTCTAAATTTTAATTGATGTGCTTCAGAACAATGACAAGAACTGTGACTTGATTTAGGGTCTTGACCTTAAATGACCACGTATTGTTTGCGTGTGTCAGTGCACATATGTGGGTGTGTGCCTATCTAGTTTTACACAGGGACTATTATTATGTTTTGGGCGGGTAGTGTTGTCAATCAAATAAGGAAAAGTCACCACCTTTATGTATTTTGCATACGTATTTTCGCACCTAATTTGATTGATGATAGGTTAAGACGATCTCTTCATTAGTGGTTAGTATAAATAGAGAGCCAACTTGAGTAGTTATTAGTTTACATGATGGACTGGTTTCTTCTGCTGCGTAAGGCTTTGCCGACTGTTGTTGTTGTAGTTATATTTTTTCCTATTTTTTATACTGTAGTCAAGCTTGTACCGCGTAATTCTGTAGGTAAGGTTAACCTGCATTGTGGCACAGCTTGCAATAACTCAAAGACAGTTACTCAAAATTTAAATCTTTGCTTACTTAATAGTAGTGACGTTGCATTTTGCAACGGGGTTGAGAATTTTTGTAGGTTTAATTTGAGTGAAACAAAATTTCTTGCAAAATTTCTCAGCAGATGTTTTGATGGACCGCATTGTGGCCTGCAACCCTTGGGTTATATTCTTCGTGTTAACTTCAACGATACTTGCGCGTTTACTGCTAGTTATAGTAGTCATATTACTGTATGTTATAATAGGAATTTGGTATTAACGAATGCGCGCGTGTGTGGTGAGTCCCTTCATCCTGAGGAACTAAGTAGGGTGTACCATATATTGCTTGTGCATATATGGGCACATAATTTTTAGGCATTGCATAGTGTTTAAAGAATCCGTTTACGTACATCTAAAATTTTAAACATTATTTTAGAAATTTAACTAGCATTCTTGCATATTAAATATGTCTGCTGAAAAGAAGAAGTGCTACTACTGTGACAAACTGATTAGTGCTTCCAACTTTAGTCGGCATCAAAAATTACATTTTCGTACCGGCTGGATTCCCGTTACTTTTTTTGCAACTGATACAGCGCAAACGGAGACGGATTCATTTGATACTAGGCCAAGCACGGCTGCAGCGTCAGCTACACAACTAAATAATTTCGAGCAGGCTATTTTAAATAACTTACACTGGATAATCGCAAATTGTCCAGCTTGTTTTGATTCAAATTTACATTTAACTATTGAAAATCATTATTGCTGCTTCAGCAAAGAAGAAATTCTTCATTATTTATTGGATCAAGCTCTATCATTTACTGGTGTGAGCCAGCTATCCCCCTTTGAGCGCATACGTATGCTTGCTGTACTATATCCGTACTTGTAGTTTGTATGTGTGTGTGTGTGTGTGAATGTCTTACGCATAAATGTGTAGTATTCTAATTTAAAATGAGTGTTGAGCTTAATGACCAGTTATTAAAAATATACACCAAACCCTCCAACCCCGGCTCGTTTGGGGGTGTAGAACGCTTGTACAAAGCTGCACTATCGCAAGGGTTATCTCTGACTCGTGAAAACGTCAAGTCTTTTCTAGCCACTGTTGACTCTTATGTACTGCATAAGCAAGCAAGGTATAAGTTTGCTAGAGGGAGAGTAGCAGTCACTACTTTGGATGAGCAATGGCAGGCAGATTTAGCAGACTTATCCATGTTTTACCGCAGTAACTGGGGTATGCGTTATCTTTTAGTTGTTATTGATGTGTTTTCAAAGTATCTGTGGGTAGTTCCTTTAAAAAAGAAGTCGGGAAATCTTGTTGCTAGCGCATTCGATCACATTTTTGCTGAAACTAAGCGTAGGCCTGGATATATGTGCACAGATAAAGGCACGGAATTTTTATCACGAGAAACCCAAAAAGTTTTTGAAAAGGAACGGATTGTGCACATCTATCCCCAACGGTCAGACAGTAAGTGCGTGGTAGCCGAACGTGTTATTCGTACGCTGAAAACTCGTTTGTTCAAGTTTATGACTTACAATAAAAGTAAACGGTACATTGACGGTTTACAGGACATAGTTAGTAGCTACAATAATTCAGTGCACAGATCAATTAAGATAGCACCAGCAGAAGTGACGTGGGACAATCAGTTACATATTCGTAAAATTCTATTTCCGAAAAAGAAGCCGGCTAAAATATTTTTTAAATATAACATTGGTGACTTGGTTCGAGTCCAGGAAACGCGCAAAACTTTTCAAAAAGGATATAAGACGCATTTTTCAAAAGAAAAGTATACAATTTTTCGTCGGCTACACAGATACCCCCCGCAATATAAATTGAAAAGTTTAGATGGGGCTTTAATTGCAGGTTTATATTACGATCCAGAATTAGTACGTGTGCTCACTTAATCTAATGTACGTCGTACTGTCTAGTCGTGCGTGTAGGAATTATTTTTCCTACAACAGCACTGTACAGTTTTCTAATGTATTGGACATGCCTGTTAGTGGGTTCAAGAAAGTGGCCCTGACTGAATGTTTTGTACGTGGTCAGATTACGGTTCCTAAAGTGCTAGTTTATATGGAAAGTAATATTGTAGAAGAGTCATCTGTGTGCGGTGGGAGACGTCGATTACTAAGATTGTTTGAACTAGATTCTCACGTTTCATTTAACAGCTTAGAGTACTATCCGCTGAATGTAAATTGCCTTCATGATGTTTCTTTAGCTATTGCCCCCCACGATTCCAGTGTCAGCTTTGCAGACCTTTTCGATTTCGAGATCGTCGTTAAACTTCATCTTTCTCGTAGTTGTATAGACTAAGCAGCCAGCAGCACGATTACGCTTTAGTTGTTAACTATGACTCGTCATGTCTTGTTGCTCTAACCAGATTTTGTCCTATTATCAAATGCCCACACTTTCTTTTCTGAACCGGCGGAGTTCAAACGTGGAAATCGGTCATTAAGATTTTCGCAGAGCTGTCACTCTGTCTAAGCGATCTACCACTGGCTGACGCGTTGTCAAGAAATCGCGCAAGCGCTATTTAAACAAAGCAAGGTCACCGAGCGCACCGCCAAAACTGTTCTCAAGGGAACCAGACGGCTGGGTTCTCGAAGTCGAAAGGCTTCTCGTCGTCGTAAGCGGTCTGCTGTGTTCAAAAAACGCAAAGTCACGAAGTCTGCAGCCAAGAAGAGGTCAGGGCGAAAGAGCAAGAAAATTTTTAAGTACAATGAAACGAAAGTGTCACACTGATAATAGCGCCAAGAGTTTTCTGCAGGGCGATGGTGGGGGAAGTGCGCACTGTGTCAAATCTGAATTTAATTTGTTCGCGCAAGTACCAAAACAGCATCAGGTTGACGATTCAAGGTGGTGTGTGTCGCCTTGTGAAACACATTTGCCGTCCGGGTCTGCGTGGGGCTTGGACTTCAAACAGGTTCTACTCCATCTGCCTTTCTTGATCCTAGCATGTTCCTTCGCTTAATTTGTCAAGTGTTGCCTGAGAATGAGATTGAAGACGGTGGTGAGACTCTTGTAGCTATTCCGATTAATAACTTTTTAAACTCTTTGTTTAGCTCAGTAGAGCTATGGTTTAATGGCGTGCAGTTAGGTCCGCCTCAAGAAAATGCATGTTTACACTTCCTATTTCACTGCACTGTTTGACTTTGACCGCGATGCCCAGCAGTCATTTACTTCAAATCCTCGCTGTATTACCCAGACAGTTTTGGCGTAATGGATTCGAGTGACCCTAATCTTAATGTGGGTGCCAGAGACAGACTGGCTAAATGTCATAATGGAAAAATAATGGACCTTTTTGGTCCTATACTAGTTGATGTGTTGCGCATTGCGCGTCCTTT
>JASANF010002729.1:0-26865 GCA_030248245.1 Trissonchulus sp. WLG1_4 | reverse complement strand
TCAGTATCGTAAAATGTAGCATCTGCCATAAAGCAAATTATATACTCTGCTTCAGCGCCTCATCAATGGAGCAATTTCATCTCATTCAACTCGTGTTTACTCGTTGATGTTGACGATATGTTCCATCCATTTTCAAGCGACACTGCATTTACAGGCAGTCCTCTGTCCGGAAGAGATGGAGACGAACATGGCAGCGATCTTTAATTGTCGGTGTCGGAAGGCCTGAGGTGGGCTTGGATTTATATGGTCAAAATGTTACGCTGGTATCAGACATAGCGGGCCCCCTTTTTTTTTTTTTTTAAAAAAAAAAAATAAAAAAAAAAAAAAAAAAAAAAAAAAAAAAAAAAAAAAAAAAAAAAAAAAAAAAAAAAAAAAAAAAAAAAAAATGTTTGAGTTTTTCTCTGACTATCATTGTGTCACTGGCCCGCTAGTAGCTTGAAAATATGAACTGCGCCTTTTAACCTGCCAAGTTGTGTTTATTTTACTAGATTATTGTCAATTTTATCATGACGTGAATAATTCGGTGTGGGTGTGGGTGGTGGGTTGGTCTGTTGGATGGTTTCGTATTTTTTCCAAACAGACAAAAGTGCTATAGAAGTGACTGGTTAACAATGGCTAAGTTACTGAGCCTAGCTAGCACGGCTGACTGGACTGCAAGCTCATTTGCTGCATAATTAGCTGTTCCCGCCTAGCTACTTATGAAAACAGACATAAAAGGATATCAGCTTATTTATTTTGTCTGTTTTTTGGTTTAGGCTCGTTCTCCTGGTCAGACGGTCGGCTCGCCTCTTACAGGAGCACCTGACGCACCGCGAGCTGAGGACATGGATCTTCGTGGTTTTTGATTAGTGCGGCCTCAAGTCTCTCTGCCACAATCAGACAAGGAAGTGACGAGCGTACCAAGTGGGAAGACGGCCGATGGCTTGTTTCGTGTCGGACGATGTATGCATTATTTCAATTTGTTTTATATTGCATGTCCTATTGCACTAGTTTGCTGTTTCACTTGCCAAATTGGGTGACTACGATGTGACATTGTCAATTTCACACACAGTTAACTGGACACTTTGGAAGGCAGTCACCCATGTTGTGGTTGGAAAGGGGTCTGCGACCCCTCGCATTAACTCTGGTCCCTGGGGAGGGTAAGGTAGATCCCTGAGGTTTCTGGTTCCCTTCGCTACTTTTCTGCCAGAAGGTAAAAATTGGGTCCGTTTTGGGAGATCGGGGTAAAAAAATTAGTGGGTTCAGGAGCCAAGAGAAAGAGTCCCACCAAGAAGACTCGGGTCATATTGGATGCTAATGTTCGTGCTGTTGCTGTTGGTAAAACAGGATTTGTTGGATAAAATAGCTAGGTTGTATTTACTATTTACGCTACAGTTGCTTAATTTTTAACAACAGAAAATACAAGTATATAAATGCTAAAATATGGATTTACGTAGCCTCCTTTTTTGACCAGTAAGTTGATGAAACTGTGCTAGGTTGTCGAAATTGAAAAAAGTTCAACTGGTTTTGAGCTTATTCGTACGTATATATATAATAATGATGATATTTAGATCTTGGATCTTTTGTGCTGAAGATAGCGATGATGCGACAGCTTGGAAAATGGCCATCAATGAGCTGAAAAATGTCACCGCCGTCGGATCTGGGCCGGATCAAATCCCAGCCCAGGCCATGGGCGTGCCCCCTCCTGTGGATTTGTCCGGGCCCATCTACCTTGACGAACTGGGTCGTCGCTACTACACCATGCCGGCTGGGGGGGCCTACTATCCCACCTCAGGGGCGGCCCAGCAAATAGTGGTCATCCACGAGGACTATCCCAGACACCGCTACTGTGGCAGGGGCTATTATGGGAGAGGCTATTGTGGGAGCAACGCTGCTCTGGGCTTCGGCGCCGGGATGCTGCTTGGCAGCACTCTGATGTGGCCATGGATGATGATGCCGTTGTGGTTCTGTTGAAGGGTCGGCGGATTCATAAAGGATATGAGAGAAAGTTTTTGCCAGTGCAAAATCCAAGATGGTGAGAGTTGTTACGGGCAAATTTGTGAATGGTTTCTAGAACTAAGTTTTGATAGGTCGAGGCTTGAGTGGTCAAAGTTCTTTTGCAAAGCCTCTTTGCTTTTTGCGAATGGTCCGTCTTGACATTAAACAGGGTCAGTTGCGTATATAAATATGTGTTGTAGTGAAGTGTCGACCGACACATCGTAAAACGTTTGTAGAAGGCTCGGTCTATTTTTGCTCTGATAATTGTTTTTGTCTTTTTGGCCTTCATCGTGTTTAAATCTAAAACATGCTCGGCCAAATATTGCAATTTTGTGTATGAAATAAGTTGGTATCAGCTTAAGTGTGTTAAAATTTACGGCAAATGTAATTGTGATAATATGTATGTATAGCAGCAGCTGACCAAAATTTGTCCTTGTCTGATGTTTGAAGAAGAATATGCCGTGATCGTCATGCATTATTGTATTAATACTTCCAGCAGCTGTTTTGAAGTTTGTATTGTATTGCACAAAAACTGCTGGTCACTGTTGTGCTTTTGTGATTTGCAGTTGCCAACGTTAAATATTTAACTTTTTGTGGACGTTATATATATACTTTTCGTGTTTTTGTTTTAATGGATTTACTTGGACTTAGGACCTCTAAGAAAAATGCTTATTACGTTTTTCAATTTTGTATTCGAATTTGTAGTCAATGCATTTCTGTTAGTGTTAACACACTTTAAAAAATGGCAGGGTGTGGCGTAATTCCTAATTTAAAAAATGTGGACGATGCTTTTCTAATCAGTAATCAGAAAAATATTTTTTATTTAGTAGTGATGTATTTTTTTATCAATCCAATCAGCAAACAATCCATTTTTTGGTTTACACATCTTCAGATAATATAATATATTAGAATAGAGGTACTGGTACGTACATCCAATATTGTGTAAATATTTATACGGACTATTTTGAGTTTCTCCAATTTCTTGTTGAGTGGACTAAACTGACTTGACTAAAATAATTCCACTATTTTTCAGTCACTAGCACCGATTTTGTTTTCTGCTAAAATGCTTGTGCTAAAGTTTATAAATTTTTATTTTTTATAAAGCATAAACGACTAACGTACACATTGATCGTATATCTCCTCGTGGAATAACTGGTCAATTTCGTTCTCAAGAAATATTTTGTATTTGTTATAGTGTTGTACTATATTTCATTGTTTTCGTTTGGGGTAATCACTTCGATTTCATTTTGTGAACGTTATCCTTATGCCATTGATTTTTCGGGTAAATCTAGTATTCTTTAATGTACGTATCCTTTGTTGAAAATGTAACAATCTCATGTTTATGCTATTAAATTTCAAGTTTATGTACGGGCTTGATGCGCGGTTGTTTTATTAAAATTTTTGCTGGTCTGCGTTGGCTTATTTTTTGCGATTAAGTAACTTTTAAAGGTAATAGTAACTGCCATTACTAGTTGTTTCGTGCCTCGTGGCTTAATTTACTTTTAGATTCATCGTTAGAAGATTACACTCGAACTTCCAATTGTTAAATATTTACTGGGTCTTCAAGTTATCCGGAAGTCTGGTTGTTGAGTTTTTAACGAGCATTAGGTAGTTTCATTCTAGCGAATAAAGCAAATTGGATAAAAACGTGCTAATGTCCATTTGTCTGTGAGCCGTACTAAAGCATTGGCGATCCTTGAGACACGCTGCAGACGCTGCTGTATATCTTTATTTGGAGGCTGAGAATCGATTCAAGTACTGAAGTCGGAGAACTAATGATTCATAAGGGATAAATGCTGTTTCATACCTAATTGTTACTTTAGCTTCGCATACATACTTGTTTTGTCGAATCTTTACTTAAGTACTTTAACTGAAGGCTTTACTTTTACTTTACTTAGTACTTTAACTAAACTTTACTTAAGGCTTTACTTAAGTCTGATCAAAAGTGATGAACGAACCCTAGGACAAAATAGGCGGAGTGATTTTGGAGACGACTTTGCTGTACTGCTGACGCTTGCAATTCGTTCTTTTTGTAATGAAATCGCGTGCTTCTTTTTGTCTCAGGGTCCAGCATTTTTTGATCAGACTTCAACGTGAAACTGACTATGTATTTCATTCCACAGATTTGGCGTGAGCAATGAGCGAAGCCGCCAAGTGCCACGAGTTTGAGTTCAGCTGGGACAAGAATGGCTGTCAGGTGACGGTGAAAGCCGATGTCCCGATCCCTCTTCGGCGAGACGTGGCCGATTACTGCGGCATGTTGTGCGCCTCCAATAATGTGCCCTGCTTTGCCCAGGACGGTTTGTTTTAACAGTACTAACTAAAATTGACTGCATAATTTTGATGTGCGACTGAAATTTGTAGCATTGTTCATCTGCAGTGGAACATTGTTCCTCTCATTTTGTAGCAGTGTCTGCTCATCTACTTCGAGGGAAGGTAACTTTTTCTGACTATAGATTTGGAGATAAAATTATTAGACTTTCATTGTACGCTTGGCTTAACTGTATGCAAATGCGATATTATATACTTGAGCTTAAAATTTACAGAAATTTATTTTTTCAGATTTAAAGAAAGCTTTGGAGCGTTTTGTTACAGAAGAAACGGCAAGGCTGTATGCTGATAACGCGGATAAAGTTTTGAGTGATTTTCGCGATAATCACAATGCTATTGATCAGCTCATCGAAGCCTGGTCGGCAGTCAATGTAAGATTCTGGGCGTCAGTTTATGTACGGTTTGAATTTTGAGCGTGGTTTGAACATTTTTAAGTCGTAGAATTTGATACGACGAATCATGAACAAAAATTCGAAAAAGCAGAATGACGATAAGGAAAATGAAGAGAAATTAGAGATATTTTCAGGGAACAAGAAAAAATTGAAAAGGAAAAGAGATAATGTCAGCCTCTCTCACTTCTAGAACGGGTAAATCGCCCAAACCTCGTCACAGAGCACACCATTTAGCGTTATCAGATGCTCCAAAAAATCGGAAAAGCGATCCTCCAGTAAAGGTGGCTTGTCTGACAGAATAAACGTGCCCAGTAAGAAAAAAGTGACAGCGAGATCTGTAGCTTGCTACCGTTTATATGTAAGCATGGCCACAAGAACTAGTGGCTTATTTCCGAAGAGGCAAATCGCTACCTATCCGGGACCACATCAAAACAGAGCTGATGTTAAAAAGGTGAATCTTGAGTGAGAAAATGCTAAGTGATCCTGAGGTGAGATAACTGTTACAAGACGAGAATTTGTTTATGGTACTCGAAGCAGACGGCAAAAAAGAAACTGGTAGAATCAATGGGAGTATATTTACCTATATAAATCTATATATAACTAACCCTGTAGTTTGATAAACTGTTTCAGATTCATGAACACAACAGTGAGAATCTGAATCGTCATGACACCGAAGCCGGTCTGCGAAATGTCTATCAGACTCTCGCCAGTTCTGATCCAACATCGCTGATGCAGATTTTGAGCAAGGAGCGGAAGCTGGCCGCTGAAATGCAGAATATGGTGGATAAACGAGAGACAGAGTTGACGTCTGTGCAAAATGAGTCAGTTATGTTATTTATTTGCACTCGATACCGTTGTAAATGATTTTTAATGAACTTTGGATAGTTGATTTGAGATTTCTTGAAATTTTACCTTTTAAGTGGACTTATAAGTTCGTACATATTATGATTGTCGTGACTGATTGATTCATATTGAGCATACCACCGTGTATGATATGTCTGTATATGCGTAATATGCCGTTTTTTAAGTAGTTAAATTTATTTAATATTAGGTAACTATTAAATATAAAATTACTTCCTATTTTGAGAAACTTTTTAGAGTGACGTCAACACTGGATGAGATTAAAGCTCATTGCTCGGATGATGAAATTAATGAAATGACTGCGGAGCATTTTAGAAGAATTAACGTAAATGTTTAGTCCTTGAAGGTTTTAGCCCACAGTATTTTCAGTCAGTGGCGTAGCGTCAAAAAATTAGAGAGTGGATTGACTGTATTATTTTTTGGATGACTTAGTTAGTTCTTAATTTCAATTTTAGAACCAAAAAATGAGGCATTATAGTGCATTGCAAAAACTGCCATCTTTGACAAATGCGCCATCGGAATTAGACCTACCAACAACAGCGGGCGGGTTGGTAAGGTTATGGGAGCTACTTTTCTTGACAGTTAAAGGAGAGGTATTTTCATTACGAACAATAAATTGAGTAAAAATATGCATTTTACTAGAATAGAACAGCCAAAACGATGCATTTTAGTTTTGACAATGTACCTATAGATACTGCACGGACGCACGGTGTAGCAATATTGCTTCTAGTATGATCAGTCAGTCATTTGGGTTATATGCGATTTGCAAACTGTGTCACAGGAGATACGTAGCAACTATTAAAATTTTTTGCTCAAATTCAAACTTTAGTTGTGAGTTGTGACAATTTTTTTGAACTATGGGGTAAGGAAAGGTAACTGGACCCTTCCTAAAAGTATACCAGGCACTTATTATGCAGTTTTATAATACATGCATTTCTGCGCGGATATAAAATGGCTGGTATGCTTAAATTAACGTTTGCTTAGGGGTTGTTTTTAGTCATCAGTTGAAGGTCCAGTTTATTTTTAATAAAAAAGTTGAAAATTTTATTTTATTAAGTTTCAATTCGATAAAAAAATAAGTGTAATACCAGTCGCTGTTGATTGACAGGAATTGGAAGCAGAGTACGAAACGCGAATAGCCTCGTTGGTTGACGCACAAAAAAAGGAGTTCTCGAATTTCGTGCTTAAACTGGGTGAAGAGCAGTTACTGGCCACAGCGAGGACTGGCAGCAACATGTCAGGAGCTGGGGACAGGTACGGCTGAGATTTAGGGCCGATTCATACTTATAACTGTATGTCCTATCCAGCCAGCAAAATGAGAATTAATGTGACCTGAAAATAGTCCAGCTGGGCAGACACGGATTGGTCTTTTTGGTCTTTGTCCTTTCTAGTTTAGATTTTTCACGAGGCGTTTTTACCGTACTAAACTGTTTGAAAGTTATGCTTAAGAAACCATTCCGACAGATTCAAACGGACTTAACTTTTACCACGCTCTGCTTTTTATCCAGACAAAACGGACTTTTGTTAGTGGCAATGTTAATGCTAATGTTCAGCGTGCATGTTTAGTCCGTTTAGTCAAGTGGTCGTGTAGGAATGGTTTTCAACTAAAATAAAGCCTCTGACTTATCTCAACTTGTTTAGTCCTTAATCTATGCCATTCCCATACTAAAATATGTCCAGTCCGTTTAATCTGATAAAGGAATGTGCCCATAGTTTGATTTCTTTGGTAAATTTTTTCCGTCGGTCACCAGTGAACTTTTCCTACGATTATAACGTTGGTTTTTTTTTGCTGTTTCTCTTGTTTGGTATGTTTAACTGTTTTGCGAAATGAATCTAATCTAATCTAAAACTTTGTCAGCTCATTTTCCCGGGAGAGAACGGACACAGCGGCCAGCCTGACCCTACACCCTCGCCTGGAAGAAAGCTTTACCATCCATTTGGGAGCTCAACTGAAGACCATGCATAATTTGCGGCTCGTCGCTTTGGACCCGCTCAGTCTGTGTCGACATCCCAAAAGGTGTTTTTTATTGTTTTTTTTTGTTAAGGGCATGTTGTAGTTATGTTGACAGCAAGTTAAAATTATTATCATCATTATAATATATCAGGTGCGTTTGTGGCAATACAATTTTGTTATACCTTGTTCCTGTTTGATAATTATAGACTTAGTATTTCGAGACAATCCTTAAAAACTCTAACTGCCGAAAACTGTTTTCTTTGATTAATTTGTTAGATATGACTGATTTCTACTTATTTTTCTGGCTGGAGTGTGGCTTTGAACCGAATTCGCAAAATTACTAAAATTACTATTGTTTTGAAAGTTTGAAATTATTGCTCATTGGTATTCTTTATTGTTTAGTGGTTACGATGAATCTCAACGACTTCAGATGGCGCTGAGTTTGTACGGTGACTCATTGAATGCCTTAGTGTTGCTGGTCGGGAACAAGCCTCATTACCATACCATTTCGAAATCCAGTAACTTCAACTTCTACTTAAATAATTGTCGTAGCCTTTGCCTTACCTTGACTTTCAGTGGATGAAGGTTAATTCCTGAAATAGATTAAACGGATTCGATTAATCCTTTCATTTCCAGAGGTGCCATTTGTCACACCACGTGATACATTGCATATCTAATCTGGGGTTATAAAACTTGACATGTTTATTCTAATCAGCTGAACTTTATTGTTTTTTCAGAAAAATGTAGATTTTTGTATTTTATGGCCAAATGTTGGACGTACCCCCACACAACAAAACCTATGCTTCACTAAGCTATGTACAAAAATACTTTTTTCATAGCGAAAGTAGTGCTTTCTTTGTGGCCTCATTGAAAAATTTTTGATTGCGACCTCAGCCGTTAGCTTTCTGTGCTTCAGATGCAGTGAATTTTGTAGTTTTACCAGCCTTCAACTTTGAGCGCTCTAAAAAACGGTGCGGTCAAGTCCTATATTCCACTGAGCATGTTTTGTTCGATTCAGTTGTCTATCGGCTGGCATTTTTGCGATCTCTCTACGACGCACGTTACTCTAGCAATGGCGAAAAAACTAGGAGGTTTGAGAATGAGACTGCCCAGAGACGGATACTCTGGGTATTAAAGAGTTAAACGTTGTGCACAGATGGCAGGTTTGTTTGTGACTTTAGTCAAGTCAGGTTTCAATTCCCAACTGTTCTATTTTTCCTAACAATAGTCCGAGATCATCCATAGCTAGCTCGGTTATACGTTGCAAATGCACTTAGCTAAAACACATCTCAGGTACCAGATAAGCTAAGCTAAGCGTTGCGTTGTATGCCTCAACTATTTCAGCCTATATATGACCAAGAAAGTGCCCATTGGTTTACAGCAGCGTAGTTCTAGTCTGAACCCATTCCTTTAACTTTCATTGGACTAAGCGAATTCAATATACACGCATGTACCGCGCTAAAATTTTGTTAGTTCAAACTGAAGTCCTTTTACTTTTTAGAAAAGTCCGTTTTAGCTGAAGGTTTTATAATGGCATTTTTTAGTATAAATTTAAACCGTTAAGTCATTTTAAAAGCAACTTTTTAATCCGGTAAAGGAACGGGCCCTAAGCCAGCTCCAGTATATGCATTATGCAGCTGATACTGTGATTTGGCGAAATTCTCGGTCCAGCAGGAGTTCAGTTACCTACAGACTTTTTCTTTTTACTCTCTGTTGAATGTTGATACTATTTTTTGTGATATTATTTATTTTTTAAACTCGTTCTAATTTTAGAATTTTCTCAGATTTGCGAACAGACGGCTGAGTTGCATTTCGACAGTCTGGACTGTCAGCTTAGCGAGGTGGAAAATGACCTGAAGCGAGCGATTGAGTGTCGACAAGCCGTTGCCGCAACCATGCACAATGGAGAGGCTCGATTTGTGCCGTTCGACCCAGCAGAAACACCCAAACTGGTCGGTTTTGCGTAAATAGATGTGATTCGCCTACGTTGTGAGTTAGAAAATAATGGGTTTATTTCTCTAGTTGCCAAAGCAAAAAATGGAAATCAATGACTAAAAGGAACGAACAATCGGTGTAGTATGCGAAAATGGAGGTAAAGCTTCGGCAACCCGGAAATATAACGCCATGGCCGTGGGTAATATAGCTCGCTATGGTGGCGGTGCTCATCTCCGGTTTGAACGGTAGGGAAATTGTTTCGAAAGTGACTACATTCGTGGAGAGGGGGGAAGAGTTGCCGTCGTAATTCTTTCGCCTGTCGTTCAAAACGATTAGAATTCAGAGCTACTTGGTTGCTGCACTGTTGCCACCGCTTTCACAAGGTTTTTTTTAAATAAGGCTGTTCAGCCGATCTTTGAAGAATGCACATCTGGCCCTGAATATTTTTACTCAAGTCTGAGCTAAAAACGTTCAACACTGAGAGAAAACTGCTGTACTCTTGATAACTGAAGTTAAGTTCTTTTCGTAATGAAATAGCTTGTTTCTTTTTCTCCCAGTGTGTAGCGTTTTTAATTTAATTTAATTAATTAGCTTAACGTCACAATTTGATTTCAGCACTCGACGATTTTGCAGACCGGAGATGTGTACATCACCCGACATTCCAATTTATCTCAGACACACGTGGTGTTTCACTTGGTCGATGATGATGCCCTGAAAACTAAGGACATTCAAAGCCGGTATGCTCCAGCTCCAGAAGAGTACATAATAGGAAGAGTATGACAGTACCTGGTTTTATGAGCAGTGGTTGTTGGATGATGTGAAGGCTGTGGCGGTCTTCGTTGCTCTAAGGGCGTTTTTATTAATTTTATCAACTGGATTAGGGTAACTAGATCAACTTCAGTGACTTAGCATAAGATTGGCGAAAATTTATGAAACTTACTAGAACGACCAACCCGTGTCATCTGTAACTGTTTGCAAAACTTTAGGACTAAAGTTAGTCATATGGTGAGCTATAAAGCTAATCTTGTTAATATAATCCAGTTAATACCAATTTATGAAAAGGCCCTATCAACTTACTGTGAGCGCAGTTAGGTCTCTAAGTTAAAAATATACTGTTGTCTGACCCAAAAAATGCTGGACCCTGAGACAAGAAGTTACACGCGGTGTCATAACTAAAAGATGGAACTGCAAGCATTAAGTGTACAGCGAGAAGTCACAAAAATCTCGCTACAACTTGTTTTGTTTTGTGTTTTGTCTCAACTCTCAGGGTTCAGCAATTTCTGGCCAGCCTTCAGTAAGAGATAGCCTTGATTTAACTTGTTGTTCCTTGAACGACAGAGCGTTTCTCCAACAATTTTGTTGTCATATTATGTGATATTCTATTTTAGTCATCGATGTGTGAATGGCCTGCGAAATATCATCCGACTGGCCGCTCGCTATGGTCTGCGCACCTTGTCCTTGCCACTGCTGCTTGTGGACGAAATGAACGAGGTCCAATTTTGCTATGAGCCTTTTCATAAATTATAACAACTGGATTAGATTAACTAGATTAATTTAAGTAACTCAACACCAGACTGAGGCAAGTATATAAAACTTTTCAGATCGACTAAACCGTATTATCTGCATATTTTGATTGCGAAATTTTATGAAATAAGTTAATATGTTATGTTATGTTATAATAATAAGTTATGAAGTTAATTTAGTTATTCTGACCCTGTTAATTTTAATTTGTGAAAAGGCCATTAAATGATTTAGTTTATCTGACCCTGTTAATTTTAATTTGTGAAAAGGCCATTAAATGATTTAGTTTATCTGAAACATTAACTATTAAACTATCAAAGTATTGTAGGAAAACACAGCTATGTGGTTGCGTTTTGTTTCTCAATAATAACGTCATTATTTTTGGCCTCATCTCCTGGTTGAGTCACAACTACTGATAACTAGCAGAGTTTTAGTTCCAGTATTCGAAAGGGTGGTGTGCACGATTTGAGAAGATGTAAAATTTTAAGCATAGGTCTAAAATTTAGGGCTGCCCATCCAGCCGAGTTCCACCAAATTGGGCCAAGAGCCTTCCCTATTCCATAAAGTTTAAAAAAATGCCATCTTCACTTATTTCGCTCTAGTTTTTTATCTGTTTTATTGTGTTATTTTTGTTCATATGCCGGAACCACCACCTTTTTTAATTGATTCTCGATTTTCTAATCGCGAAACTTAATCTAATGCGCTAAAGTCTAAATTTCGAGTTTTAGACAATGACCCCCAGCTGGTGCCTGAAACGAGCAGAACTGCTGTTCAAATGTGTGAAAGGATTCATGATGGAATCGTTCGGCAGTGGGACCGGCAGTCACCTTCGAGAACGGACGGTTCAGTTTATGGTCCCCCCCTACATACCCCCGGACTTATTTGCACAACTAGTAGAAATGATACCTCAAATTTTTCACATTGCTAGCCCTGTTGTGGCCAAATAATATTGATTGTCTAAATGCCAAGTAGTGATGTTTTACTGTTTACAATTTTGAGTGTCTGGCGGGCTTTCACCGGGCGACATATTGATTTTTTCGTGTACGTAAGGAATTAGTTTATAAAAGACTGGACTATTTACATGTTAAAGCCTCTACGCCCTGTAATTTTTCTGTTTATTGCAATATTCCAGCTCTGTCGTAATTTCAGTGTGTGTACAACGTTTTTGGCATGTTTCTCACGATGTATATAAAATTTTGTGTATAATTTTTTTGTGTATGATCGTACTTTTAGTAATATTAGTAAAAGTATGAATCGGTCAAGTCTATGCAAACGGATACATATGCAGATTCCTCGCATAGGTATTATGGGACCGTGCGGGATTTCTGCAGGGTTGAACGAGTTTAGTTCACTACGACATAGGACATTTCTGAATTGAGAAATTAAGACAAGTAACCTGTTTGTTCTGTTAATCGATCCAGGGCATTATTGTATAGTTATGTTTTTGTAGGGAATAAGTTTTGTATTGTTGGTTAAGAAATGCATAATGAAGTCGATTAAGCATAAGTTTAGCCACGCAGCCTTTATGTTGTGTCTTTGAAAGTTTTAGAAAACTGGTCATTGATCTTCTTTCAGTTCTATTGCATTGTGTAATAATGGTGTTGATTTAAATTAAGCAATTAAATTAAAAATCAATCACTACATGCATGTATTTCACTTTACCAAAATTGACCTTGTTTTCTGAATTACTGCTGCATCTGAGTTTTATTAATTTTAATTCATCGCTTCTCCATAATAATTTCGTGATGTGTCGGTGATAAGCCAAAGCCCACAACACCGTAGAGAACGGTCTTAGCTTCAATACCAGTTCCATGAAATCTAACTGTATAGCGTCTCATTAAACTAACAAACGCCACGAAAATTTCCTGCCAGGCTATTTTTTCTCCCACACAGCGTCGCTTTCCCAGAGAAAATGCTGCCAATTTGCCCGTTTTTGATTTGTCGATTTGGCCGTCAGGAGTTAGAAATCGTTGGGGATGGAATTTACTAGGATTTTGGAAGACTGATTCATCGTTATGACTCGCCCATAAATTGCTGATTAGAATAGTACCTTTGGAAATCTTATTTTCATTAAGTTCGCAATCTTTAGTAGTTGAGTGTAGAATTCCCAGTGGGGTAGGCGTCACCCAACGAAAGTATTCAGCTATGCAAGCTCGACTGTAAGTTAATAATTCATAGTGTTCGGTTAACGTTGGATAGTCGATGCTGTTTTCCATTAAATATTGGTCAATTTCCGCGTGAACTTGATCTTGAATTTCCGGATGTGTTGCCATTAATAACAAAAGCCATTCTAAAGAGCGAGCAGTCAGAAAAAATCCTGCATCAAATAATTCTACTGCCATCGTTTTAATAATATCCGCAGATAAGTTGGATCTATCCTGATTTGTGGGTGATTCGGTGTCGATTTCAGCGGCTGCTTTGTATAAAGCATCGGCAATTGTTTCGACTTCAGAATTTGGCTCGTATTCTTGAATGGATTGCCGCAATTTTCCAGTAAATTCGTTCAATTTATCGACTACTAGTCGTTTTCTGTCTTCGTCAAAAACGTGCAAAAATGGAAAAAAATCGACCAATTGCAGCATTTTCAGCCCTTGATTTCCGGCTAGCTCGTTTGCTTCATCGATAATCAGAAACAGATTTTCTAAATATGGATCTTCTGGTTTTATTAGGTTACCAAAACATAGCGAGGCCGTGACAGCGCCAGTAAACTGCATCGTCAGGGGTCGAATGTTGATTGGCTGAGGAGAAAACTGATCGATCTTCGTGGTAAGCCAGTTTAGACACGAATGTAAGACTGGCTCTAGCCTGGAAGTCTTGGAGCTGGCGTATAAATTGACGGCTCGGAAAGCAATTTTTCGGCATTGACGCCATTTTTGACCCTCAGAAAACGGCAAACTCGTCTCACCGGCGCCGCGTAAGGCTTCGATCACAAACGTGTCCGGCCGCCCGCAAAATTCCAGACGCTGAAAGGCACTCTGGATCGACTCGTAGCTATTTAAAGCGACAGCGTCTTGACAACCAAGTTTCAGGAAAATGGTGTCACCGTATTTTTGGGATAAGTCTGCTAGCTTTTCGTGAAGACGTTTTTGAGTCCACACAATTGGCAACGAACCGATAAACGGAATAAAATTCGTCCATGGTCCAGGTTTGCAGATATAGTTAATAAATTGTCGAATAGTAGACCACAAAATAACGGTTAATAAACTTGTGCAGAATAGGAGAATAAGCATTTTGTCGACTAACTGCAACTGGGTTCACCTAAAAAACAGCTGGAATTATTTTTTATCATTTCTAGAAAGCGGCCTGTAAAACTATCTGTAGACTATTTAGTACAATTTTGTAAGTGATAATAATAGCTGCTTGTAATAGCCTGGAAAAAAATACCTGCATGATTCAAGCACCGTAGCTACATCTGTGATGCCGGCTGTCTTTTGGTTTTGAACTAGAAGCACTGTTGCAACATATTTGTACTGTACGCAAGATTATTTGTGGACGTGGTTTAAGCAGCGTCTACTTATTCAATACAAAAGTACTTTAAGCAACTAGGAATTTATTTATCTTTAGGTTATCTAACTAAACCTGATTCATGAAAGGTTCTTGGTAAACTCATAATAACAGACCAACTTATTTTCTAATGAAGTATATATTTTGTATTCTTGATTAAACTTGTCTGATTTGTACTGAATTTGTGTCTGATAGATAAATGAAGGAAATTCCAAAATAACGTACAAAAACTTATTTTTACCTTGAAGCAAAGTTGGAAAGCATTTCTGACTGAAAAATTATGTTCTGTTCTGCATTTCCCTAGAGCTACACACATTCAAATGGCAAAAACATTTTACGTCAAAAATAATGGCATTTCTCTGTAAATACATAGTTTTGGTGGCGAGTCATTCTCACTACAACTTATTTATCATGGTTTGTAGAATAAAATTATGGCGAATCGTAAATGTGTTATTTCTTGGTAATAATTGGTAATGACACAACTACGAAGTAATAAAGTTTTACTTCAATAATTATGACGTGAATTTTATCATGTAGTAATATGTTATTGAGTTGAAAAGAGTTAGTTTCCTTCCCACTCATATAGGGAGGGCCTGATAAGAAAACACTGATAAACATGTGTGGGCAGGCATGGAGCACATGGGGGGGCTGCGGAGCACTTTTCCTGCTTATTTTGCCTTCCTGAGCCACCATTATTGGTTCTTGGGCTACCGATTTTGCCGTCCGGCGTGAGTTAACTTTCCAAACACTGTTGGGGGGGGGGGGCTGTAACCACACCACCACGTATTCTGATAATTATAAAAAACATGTCTATCACTATACTGTTTATAATCTATGTGGGGTCTCCTCATCTGAAAATGAATCAAAAATCGACAAAAAATTAACGATGCTAACGATATCGTTTAATGTTTATAAATAGGTTATACAAATAATGTATGTTAAAGTCTATCAGATGTATGTTAAAGTCCAACAGAAATAGAATAGTATAAACTCATATAACGATATGTTATGGAAAGGGTAAATAGTAGGTATGGAACTGGGTCACTATGTAAGGCGATTCTACGTTTCTTGAAGTTACAGTCTACGAGTCGCCGTGGTCAGGCGCGTGGATCAGCTTTGCAGTAATAGCTAGTTTAGAAAGTTGTCAGTATAAAAATTTACGGTCGACTGCACCAAACCGGTTTAGCTAAGGATTAGCTTAAACTGATTACCTCAGGCTCAACTTTAATCACGTTTGGTCACCCGGTTCATATCTGCCTGCAAGCAATACATATTTCATATGAAATTAAATTGCACGTTTTAATGTAGACGGTCAGTACTCAGTGCCCACCAAGTAGAGTAGGCCAGGGCCCGGTTTCATAAAAGATCAGTTGCGATTCATTAGTAACACCGATATAAGCTAAAAAATAAGTTATAACTTTGCGTTAACTTAATGCTCATGTTGGAAATTTTCACAACATATAGCCAATACATTAGATAATGTGTGTGCAAACTTTTGTTACATTTGCTTGATGCAGACAAAAGTCTAGCTAAGTCAAAGTCATTCATTAGTTCCAAATATTAGTAAATATTAGTGGTTTTAAGAAATTCACTAATATTTGCAACTAATGAATGATTTCAGGCTAGCTATAGTTTTCACTGGATAACTTGACTATCATGAGATTTGAACCACACGTGGTGTAACATATTGGCTACCTGTCATGAAAATATCTAGCAAAAATATTGTGTATAGGTAAAGTTATACTCGATTTGCGATGTTGCACCAGTGTTACTAATGAATCGCGATTTATTGTTTATGAAACCGGGCCCAGGCAGGACCACTAAATGGAAAAGTAAAAGGAAAGTGCTTGCTAATTTTGGCGTTTTCTGACCGGCTTGCTTGGCAAAGTTAGGTTCTTTTTTGTTTTTTAAATACGGCTTGACGCTGCTTTACCATTACATTAGGATAATTATGTGTTAGTATCATACGTGGGCAGCTGACGATTTTTTTTGGGGGTGGGGGGGAGTAAGCCACCGGGATGGGGGGGGGGTGCGGAGCAACTATTCCGCTGATATTTTTGCCGTCGTGAACAATGTGAACAATCCGCATCCTTAGAACAATCTGGGGGGGGGGGGGTGACGATGCCATCTGGAGGGGGTGAAACACTGAAACCCTTCAAAACCCCCATCTCACGCCCATGTGTGGTTAGTATACGGTATACCTACACATCTGCTCTAAAAAAGCCCGTTTCATACTTGCACGCACCAGTCCTTCTTCCTATCGTTTTGTTCCTAAGCAATTCCAAGAAAACTACCTTACCAAAAAAGGTAATTTTAAAAAATGGTGGAATAGAATGTCACTGCATATGTAAAATTGACGAAACGCTTCCGTCAGTTTTTCGCAGCAGTTGATCGAATGTTGTCCATGTCCCTATGTCCTCAAGGACAAGTATAAAGCGGGTTTGAGAATAACATGAATACATCGAATAAACTTGTTCGGGTCTCTCCCTGTAAGTATAATATTATGTTGGAAACAGAACTTTACACAACCTCAGCTTTTTATCTAATGTGATCACAAATGTCTTTGGCCGCTTTCTGACCAGCCTGTACTGCCCCGGCCAAATTATTCAGCCACCAAGTCGCCACTTCTGTTCCCGCCCAAAATATGTGCTCAAATGGCTTCCGAATTTCGACCGCATAGCGCTGCATATGACTACCCGGCGGCAGACTATTCAAATAGCACGCGATGTAATCCTCTTGAGTCCACACCTGGTCTGTGTAGTCCACAAAATCGCTGCCCTGAGCGCCAAAAAGTGATCTTAGCTTATTTTCCACAAATTTTTGACGATTTTCGGCAGATTCTGTCGGCGAATTTAGCGGCGCAAATCCTACCAGTGCTGGACTATCGTAAGCCGAAGTTCCGTTAAAAGTACAGAAACCATCAGCGCAAGCTGTGATACCGCTTAAACCGAGTCCTCGCCAAAATATCGAATCATAAGTGACGACGAATTTAAATTTTGGAAAATTGGATTGATAGTTTGACAGAATTTTGACTCGACTTGCTGGAAGTGGCGGCGAAAAGTTTATTTTTGTGACCATTTTTGGTGGTATTGCGATAATTGCTTTTTGAGCGCGGTATTCCTTCCCAGAGCCGGTTTTGAGCTGAACACCGGTTTCGCTTTGAACTATGGCCGTCACCGGTTCATTTAAGTTCACCAAAGATCGACCAATTCGATTCGCCAGCGTTTCACAAATTATTTGAGCTCCGCCTACAATTTGAAATAAATTTTGTCCAGGACAAAAAACGGTTTCTTCCAAGCCCCCGTTTGATCTGAACCATACGAGGGCGAATAGAAAGGAAATTTTGTCGACAGAAGAGCCCAGAAGATGTTGCGTAAAATCGTCAAAGTCAATTAGCGAATTTTTCTCACTAGCCGGCGCCGAATTTTCGCGAATCCAGTCAGCGAAACTGATTTTGTCCCAACGAACGGCTTCTGGATTTTCGTAAGGGTTTTTCACGGGAACTTTATTGATGCAGTTTTGCAGGTTTTGTAGCAATTCCTGAGGCACATCCGAACAGAACCGTGGTTTGTGGATACTTTGCATTTCGTTCAGTCCGTAGACATTCTGGAAATAAAATGAAACTACATGTTTCTTTCAAACAGCAAGTCCGAGGTCGTGTGTCTACTGTCTACTTACTTAACTGTTATACATTTTTGGCACCAGCTAATTAAACTTTTTGCTTGCAGAAGAACGGACACATACAGTTATTATGTAACTAGGCTATAAACAGCAAACAATGAACAAGTTTAGGTAGGTTGTTTCACCACACTGAACAACAGTCAATTCACCATTAAATCGAACAAACCTGATACAGTTTATCTCCCCTGGGCAGGATCTGATAAGTCTCGATATTGATCTCTTTGAGCAGTTCAACCAGATCAGTTTGTAAGCTGGAAATCCACTGTCCGCCCAAATCGAATCGATCCGTGGCCGACTTTCTAACTTTCATTTCACGAGAATAAGTTCGACCGCCGATTCGAGTTTTGGCTTCCAATATCTGAAGCCGTAACTCGGGCTTTTGCTTCAACAGCTCGTAGGCTGCCGTCAGACCAGAAAGACCTGCTCCAATGATAATGACATCGAAAACCGGGGTTTCCATGACGAAGCTAAACCTATGAGCAAAATACAATATATAATGTAACATTGGATAGGTGACAGCAGGGCAGCAGGCAGACAGCTAAAGGATCCTCAAAGGGGGGACGAGTGCTACCGCAATAATTTTTGCCACATTATATAACCCTAGTATTGTGCCGCAGGCGGTAGGGTATATATTTAGTCCAATAACGGATTGGACTAGGCCACTAGAGTACCAAGTATCAGAGATGTTTGTCAAGGTGACCATTTGGAAAATTAAGCGGGAAAATAAGGCAGCAAAATATGCGTTTTAAACTTGCTCTAGAACTACGGAATTACGAAACTAATAACAGACAACAATTAATAATAACATCAACAACTACCTTTATTGCTTTTTTAAACTTTGTAAACTTTTAGTATAATATAATTATTGCGCGCAATAAGCCAGTACACTCGTCCAGAAGACAATTTAGACTGAGCGGCAAAAAACTGCATCGGAATCGAAACTAGATCGAAATTTGGAAACTTTGATTTGATTTTGATGCTAAGCAGGTAAATTATATGATTTATTCGATTTGATTTGATGTACGACGATTCGAAAAAGCATTTGATTTGATTCGATGTGATTCATCAAGAAATTTAAACTGCATCAAAACATTCACCGTTAAACTAGGCAAAAGTGTTCGAGAGACAGTTTTGACACTCCAAAAGTGTCCGAGGTCTGAGAGGGCACTCTTTTTTTAGGCAAAAGTGTTCCCTACAGTTTTTGTTTAGCCGAATGTTGTGTTGTTTATAAATTAATTAATGAAACTATAAATAAATAGATAAATTGACGTATGATGCTTTCAATTTAAAAAAAGTTCGCACGACAGTTGTTTGGAAACTGTGTCGGGGACAGCTTTTGGTCCGGTGTGGGGGACGTTTCTGGGCTTTTGCTGGCATAGTGTCCGCGGAATTTCTGGTAGTTTTGCCCGTGACTAGGGCACTTTTGACTAAGGCATGTGTCCGCGTCTTTTTGGGGGACAGTTTTGCCCGTGAGCTAGGGCTCTGTCGTAAAAATGAAGGAATGAACATATTGTACTGCTAAACTGCAGGAATGAAGATATTGTATGCTCCTAGATTTTTTGTTGGGAAAAGTCTGTTTTTTTTTGTTAGTTATATAGGCAAGGCTTTTTTGTTAGTTAGTTATGTGTTTTTTCGTTGTTGAGTTTGATTCTTTGTTTTTGTTAGTTGTTAGTTGATCTTCTTTTTTAAAGAAGTTAGTTATCTACTCTTTAATAGTTAATTAGATCCCTCTTGTTGAGGGCAAAAGTCCGCTTCTTTAGTTAGTTAGTTATTGGCAGGCCTAGTTTTAGTTAAGTTAATTAGTGATATGCTAATTTTTTAGTTAGTTAGTTTGATCTCCGTTTTTGTTAAAGTTAAAGTTAAAGTATGAACCTAACTTTTTTAAAAGTTAAAGTTAAAGTTATACCCCTAACTTTTTTAAAATAAACTTAAATTAAGATCCAAAACTTTTTTAGTTAAAGTTATAAAAAAGAGTTGCTTTAAGAGAAATATAATAAACATATCTTTCAGCTTTTTACATAACCAGACTGCGTAACTTTAGTGAATAGACATTAATGAGCGAGCCGAATAGTTGGGAATGCTAGAATATAAAAGTTTCCAGATCTTCCGCAAGCTACATGAGAAGTAGTTTTCCTGACATTTCGAAGACTTGACCGGAGACGGACTTGAAGGTTAAAACCTACAGGCTTAAAAAGGTCAATACCACCGGAAAGTTTGTAATAAACTCGTTCGGAAAAAGCGACCCCAGCGGTTACTTGTAGTCCGTGGGGGATCAATTGGGTTCATGGTAAGAAAAAACAAACCCCGGGATTCAAGGGCGGACGGTGGGGGGGGAGGGGGGGGCAGATTCGACCCCTCGCCCCGAGCAAAGAAATATTTTTCGGAGCCGCATACCAAGAATAGCCGGAGATTCATGGAGTTCGGCCTCTAATTTAAAAACTTTTTCTCCGGAGGCCGTTCGCTCTTCAGAACTAACGCGCTGAGTTAACTTCGCATTGCTGTTTAATGTGTATCATCCTTTAATGAATGCTATTAAATAAAACAGTTATCGTAATGGGCAAACCAAGGGATTTAGTGTTTGGTGACCCTGCTGCGTGGGGCCGGCGGCGAATTGCCGCCTGCTGGTTCGCCGGCGGCGTGCGCGGGCGGCGGCGATTTTCGCGGCCGGCGGCGGTTAGCCGGCTGGCCTGCTGGCCGGAGCGGCCCGATATTTTTCCGAGCAAACGGACATATTGATCCAAATCCAGAGTGTCATTTTGGCATAAGTTAGCCTGACGGATTGTTATGCCGGCCTGGAGTTTTATCAAGTCCGGCTTCGTAATCTGGCTGCCGGCCGGCGCTCTACAACGGCCGGCCTAATTTGACCGTATTACCGGCCGGCCAGCGCCGGCTTTTTTCCGACTGAAGGCTTCTTTCCGAATGAGACTCCCCCCTTTCGTTTTTATAGTCTGGCCGAACCGGCAGTTTTGTTGGCCGTCTCCTTGACCAAAATTGCCAAAGTTATTCCTTATGTTTTGCGCTGTCGCCCCGAGACCCCGCCTTTGAGGTTGTGATTTTCGTTTATTACTCGAATCAGCGAAAGTATTAAATTGCTAAAAATATAGTCTGGCCGTCTCCAATTGACCAAAATTAGCCGAAATGTTTTCCTTATAATTTATGAGGGCTGTCGCCCCGATACTCTAGCAATTTGTAGGTTAGTGATTTTCTGATTTATTAACCGAATTTGCAAACGCGAAAGATTAAAATCGCTAAATATATACATTTTAACTGCATACGAAAATCGAAAAAGTCATCCACCAAATTTTTTTCAGGGTACTGTCGCTGCAAAAACGAAATTTATCGAAAACAACATAGCCGACATCCGGCACAAGTCATAAGCAATGAGTAAAGAGAAAAGTAGCAAGGTAATATACTTTATGGGGTCATGTGGCTGCCTGATTGAATTAGCACCTTAAATCTCCTGAGAATGAAATATTAAACTGATTTAAACTTTGCGAAATTGTTTGAGAAATTTTGAAGATGCGTACTTTTTTCAATTGCTTAAAGTTTCTCAAGCTAATTTCGCTTAAGTTTGTCATATCTCATGTATTTGCAAACCTTTTTTAATGTTTTTGCAAGCAGACTATGATAATATATGAAGTTATTAAACCTTTTATCCTATGAGTGCTTAATTAATGCATCGCGATTATATATGAAAAGTGTGTTTCGCAATAGAATCTACGCGCTAATTGGCTAACCACATGTTGCATAACGGCAACATGTGGCCTGGAAATGACGAGCGCATCTGCCTTGCGCTATAACACAGGAGAAAAAGGAGAGTGTTTCCTCTTCTTCTAAATAGAAAGAAGCACATTATTATGTACTCTTGCTCGTCGAGCACAAGTCATAAGCAGTTAGTAATCGAGAAAAAAAGTCAAATAGGTAGAATAACTTTATGGGGGTCACGGTCCGCCCCTGCCTATTTGAGTGTAGCACCAAATA
Organism: Trissonchulus sp. WLG1_4; assembly: GCA_030248245.1. Classification (NCBI taxonomy): domain Eukaryota; kingdom Metazoa; phylum Nematoda; class Enoplea; order Enoplida; family Ironidae; genus Trissonchulus; species Trissonchulus sp. WLG1_4. The sequence goes on along the minus strand of JASANF010002729.1, from coordinate 4,728 downwards.
CTCCTGAGAATGAGATTAAACGATTTACTTTCAGCGAAATTGTTTGAGAAACTTTTGAGACTATACTTTTTTCAATTGCTTAAAGTTTCTCAACTTATTTCCGAAAGTTTACATAGACATGTGAAAATATGCAGCAATGTATTTGCTACTTTTTTAATGTTTTTGCAAGCAGACTATGAATAATATGAGTTATTACCTTTTATCCCCATCCTTAGTGCTTATCACGCATCAGCGATTATATACTAAAGTGTGTTTCGCAGAGAATCTACGCGCTAGTGAACCCTGTTGCATAACGGCAACTGTGGCCTGAAATGACGAGCGCATCTGCCTGCGCTATACCGGAGAAGGTAGAGTGTTTCCTCTTCTTCTAAATAGAGAAGACACCACTACTACTCTTGCTCGTGTATATAGACATTTAAATGCAGCATAATGTACTCGTGTATACATGCACAGGCTTTGATAAAATATAATAAAGGGATAATAATACGCCTCGTCGCCGGGGTCTTCCGGCAGTTGCTTAAAAATTGGTGGGGATTTTTTTTTTTTTTTGGCCCTAAGTTGCACAGGCGGACGTGGGGGACATCAGAATTTTTTTGAGCGGACCATAAAAATCAAAGGGGACTTGTATCTTTCTGAAAGTTTTGGGAAACCTAGGGTATTCCTCTCAGTTTCGGGGGAAGTACTACCTTCCCTTTCCCCTGGATACGCCTTTGCTTTGCCCGACATTAATCAATGATGTGGTGATTAACTTAATATAGGCAATTTTGGTATTAATTCAATCACGCAATGAAATGAGTGGTGAATTAACTTACAACTATAGGCAATTTTGGTAAAATTACTTCAATCACGCAATGCATATTTTTACAAGAAAATCTACGATCACAACAGTTTTTTTGTACACAAGTTGCGTACATTTTTCGAAAAAATTGAACATATGCAGTATTTGGGTCAGACCCTCGAAGTATCAAGATCAACTACTACTGCGGGTATGATTGCAACTACGCGGACTAGCGCTTTTGACCACTCTACAAACGCTAATTCGAAGGGTAGCGATGTTTAGTGTTCTCGGTGGAGGGGGAAGTATGGAACAGACATCAGACTAGACGATCAAGTGATTCGTATGGGTATCGGGTTTAAAAAATTACCAAACAAAAGTTCTCAAATTCTTAATTAAACAAAATTTTGACAACTCAATAGTCAATACCACAGGACAATATGACATGATATCACTTAAAATTGCAAAACTCTGCAAAAAGAGCAAAGTGCCATTATTGATTGTTTTTTTTGCTGAATGTGGCTGCTCTTTTCCTATGCGTTGCGAGATTATCTCTTTATGTATTAATTATACTAGGCAACACTGCGGCAGATACTTTTAGACTTTATAGCGCCTTATATATTGTGAATGGGTTAGCTGAGCGGCCTCCAGTAAATAGGTACCGACCAATTGGATCCCGGTTGTGTGCGTCGGAGGTAAAAAATTAATTTGACACAATTTTGGTTAACTAGAACATCAATTAAAAATATTTGCGTTGCAGAGATTATCTCTCTAAAAGGAACAAATATACCCTACCTACTTCAAAAATACATTATATAGCGCCTTCATATATTGTGAATGGGTTAGCTGAGCGGCCTCCAGTAAAAATAGGTACCCGACCACAATTACGGACTACGGTTGTGTACAGCGTCGGAGGAAAAAATTGATCGATATTTTGGTTAACTAGAACATCAATTAAAAAATATTTCTTGTAAATTATCGTTTCCGTAAATGCAAAAAAGTTATTAAAAAAGTTTTGATTCAAAATTTCGAATAAAAGTTATAATTTAAGTTAAAGTTAAGAAATTGGGGGAATTTAAGTTAAAGTTAAAGTATGGGTGGCTTGAATTTAAAGTTGAAGTTAAAGTTAAAGTAAGACCCTTAACTTTTTTTAAGTTAAAGTTAAAGTTAAAAGTAAGACCCCTAACTTTTTTAATTTTAGTTAAAGTTAAAAGAGGCAACTTTTTTGCCCGACTCCTGATACTACTTCAGTTCGTGACACCAAGCTAGGCTCTTGGTTGAAGGAACCCATCGGGTCTGGGATTGCAGGACTCGGATTTAGGATAGATCTTGAAGAAGAGGTAAGCCGCGAGGAGACCTCGTTCCAAATGCTGGGTGGTGACTGGTGAGCTAGGTGACCTATTTATCATGTTTTGTGAGTCCTTGTAGGTACTTTTTGGCGAGGGGGGTTGTTCTCCTAATCACCCTCTCGCGTATGTTTCCATTGCAAATGCATGTGTGCGTATTTTTTGTTATTTTTATCAGCTTGTCACTAAAACGTGTTTTTTTTTAATTTCAAAACCTTTTTTATGAAAGTTTGAGCTGCTCAGCCGTAAATGTGAGGAACTGAGGACGAGGAGTATGCAGGACTTGAAAAGTTTTTTTATCTATGAAATGGCTGTTCATAGTTCTCTTTCAATATTGATAGTCAAGCTTCACTGTCACTACTCACTCAGCAGAGGAGCTTGTACATTATATAGGGATCATTTTCACTACTCAATCAGCAGAAGAGCTAATGAAAGGACCATTTTCACCACCTTATATCCAGTAAATGCGGATACTGCAATAAAGTGAACATTTCCTAATAACTAATGGCTAATGACAGACAAACCGGCAAAAAATGTGCAGAAAACAAACAATTTATCAGCTTAACAATAAACCTATCATATAACCGGAACCTAACACCCAAGTTGTTTCTATATAGGATGAAATATTGACAAGAAGCTTAACACGATATTAAATCATTCTAAAGTGATAAACTTTATACGAACTTCATGTTCATTCACTCTGAACCCGGAGCCAGAAACTTCTAAGAGGGAATTTATGACGTAGCAAAAGCAGTTATAGGGTTGACAGGCTTTCAGAGCTAAAGCTGCCGAGATGCTAAGTAGACACAACTCGAATGAGAAATAAGCTTAACATCAAGGCTTGAAAATATCGTACGTTTTGCCACAGTAGAAGCTTGCAATGCTAACATATTCGTTTAACAGCTTCAAGTTTTGTAACACTAGGTTGTGTGTTGGTCTTAAAACGGCAGTTTCTGTTACATTTTTAGAGGCGAAAGGAGGGGCCCAGGAGGTTAAGTGTTGACAAATCAAAAAATTATCTACGTAATGTCATTTTTGTTTGTGAGTAGATTAGGTAAGAAAATGTTTGTATAAATATCAAACTATAAAAATAATGTAAAATTAGACTTAGCGTCGGTTGCAATAAAAACTATTGAATTAGTTTCAAAATCGAAACATTGGCGCCAAAGATGTGTAGCAACTGGTTTTTGAGGCATTCGCGTTTTTCTGGAAATTCTGGCAGCAGCCGTGCTAAAACCTGATATTTACGGACAAGCTCAAAATTTTCTAGCTTTTTTCAACACTTTTCCACCAGTATATATACTATAGACATTAATGTCATTACTTCCGGATTTTAAATTTTAATGCTTAAAATGATGCGATTTCTTACTAAAGAGTAAGGAATAAATAATTATATATGTAGCTAAAGGCGGAGCACGCAGACATTCGTCATAAAATCCAAAAGGTCACGACAGATGGGTTTTCAGTCTTTTAACCTCATTTTAGCTAAAAAATATGGAATTTATGAAGCGGACATTTGGTTGTTGTCATACAGTCAGTTTCAAATGAAAATGCCTCTTAGCGTCCGAATTTCGGATGACATCACCCGACGCCAAGCTTGCTGGCTTCGCTAAGAAAACTTTTATGTCATTCGACGACAAATGAAACTCGATAAAGTTTAGATGCAAGCATAGAAAAGGAGGGGTCGGGAACGAGATTTGAAAACGACAAAGAGAAATATATATGTAATTAAAAATACTTTTTTAATTTGTTATTTCCAAATTAACCTAAGTAACTCAAACAAAAGGCAAACTACTTTCAAATCTGAAAAAAGTTATTTTCTTGAGCTTTGTGTGTAAAGTATCCCCTATTTTTAAAGATGCAAACAATTGGGGAGAGTATGCCAGGTTACATAAGACTGTTTTGCTTACTGGACAGAAAAATTTCCGCGCATATACTAAGCTTTTCTTATGCTGCTTATTACTTTTCGTATTTTTAGTATTAATTTTTCTGACATTTTAAATAAATGTAAAATTTTTGTAATAAAATTTAAAATTTTTAGTCTAAATTTTTTAATAAATTTAATTTAATAACTTGCAGTACACTCACGTGCTTGAATTTTATTTTTGCCCACCCCGCTTGCAGTATAAATAAACCTCGGACCTTGGACTGCAAGTTGCAACAAAATTCCAATAGGTATTGACCCAGAATGCTTGATAAAAGTTTGGCGTCGGATGACATCATCCGACGCGTCGGAAATTTTGGCGTCAGCCGACGCGTCGGAGGCATTTTCATTTGAAATGGACTGTAAGTAACTGACTGAATTATGTTATGAGTTCAGTTGAAAGACACACGCCAGTTAGAAGTAAGTAAAATTGGTTGCATTTGACGCAGCTATGTGTAAGTGTGAATATTGCAGTTCAGAAACACCTACAATCAACGTTTCGCACAAACGTACATAGCACAGTCAAAGTACATACCTTGCATTTTTTGGGAAGACAGGCTGGTAGATTGGTTAGGTAATGCAAGATCACCAAGAAAATGATTCAGGTTGCAGTTAAATATAAACGATTAATAACGAGTTAATAAAAAGTTTATACACGCTACAGAAATGCTATTCCTATTTTG
>JASANF010002726.1:0-56458 GCA_030248245.1 Trissonchulus sp. WLG1_4 | reverse complement strand
CAATTTCTGAAAAAACAAGTCGAAGATCAGTTGACTAGAATAAGCTAGCCAAGATTTATAGCCTCTTTTACGGCATCCACCATGTGTGGTACCTGAGGTTCCCAATGCGAGTCAAAGGGTTAAACAAAACCTATTTAAGCTAAAATTCGATCGAACCAAAGAGTGCGATAGTTTCAAATGTAAGCTTAGATATTACCTAATTTACTTACGTCTCGCCATGCCAAGATAGCAAGGGGGGAAGAAACACATTCCTGGAAGAAAGACAGTATTTTCATCACTCAATAGGGATTCGAACCATCCATCTCTGAATATGCATACCAGTGCTCTATCATTTAAGGTACTGGGCCAATGCTGAGCTTTCGTAAATCCCCTAAGTACTCTAACGGCTCTATCTTACTTCACACTTACTTATGCAATGACGCCTTAGAGAATGAAGGGGCTAGGTTCAAACTCTAAACTCGCAACGTATTAATTATTATATTATCATTTATTCTCTGTATACAGCGTATTTTTCATGTTCGTTTGATCCCATGGATTATATGTAGAGTTTTTATATCTAAGTATGACACAATTTCGAAACAGTATCAATTTCACTGAAGAATTAATTTTGTCAAAAAACAAAAGCTATAAAGTGAGACAACTAATTTTTTGCAAAAATACTAGCAAATGGTGAAAAGTGTTACACTCACATTATAGCATCTGCCTCTCTGAACACAATGAATATAAAGTTATTACAATGGATTAAGGTTTTACAAAGTACTACTCATTTTAAATTGGATGCCAAGGACTGTCGCCAGACAGCATGTCACTGTGACGCAAAAACCAACTAACTATGCTTTGCGCAATCAATTAAAACTGTTGAAACAATCATACTCGGACGATCATAACTAGTCAGAATGGCTTGTTTCTAGCACACACTTGTTTTATTTAGTTAAGTTTATAAATTTAATAAATGGGACAAAACATGTTTAAATAAAAACCCTTCATTCAGATTGTAACGAAACGTCTATCATTGGACTGTAAACGCTACGCTAGGGGATACAATCATTTTTTAGTAAAAAACGATTGTAAGCCAAAATGCCACTTTATACATACAGTACCAATCAAAAATAGAGTCTGATACTCGAACGAGCACGAGCACTTGGTGACATATGCACGTAGCAATTTAGGTGCGCGCGAGCACTGCTCGAAAGCAGTCCAATTTTAATGATATTAACTTGGCAGCTCACAGCCAACAGCTGACTTGCATTCGTGTCACTTTGTGATAAAGGGGGATTGACCTAAATAAGCTTGAAATGTAAAAAAACACTGATGTCACAGAGATACCTTTAACAATCAAATTAACTAAATTTTTGCCGTTTTTCTAATTTCTAATATTCGCTATTTTGTTTTTTACAAAGTTCATAAAAGTAGCTGTTAATAATTGCTATTGCGCTGCCCCTTTATAGTTTAAACTTAGTGGCCAAAAAATTTTGTGGACAACCTCAGCTCCAATTTATCGCAAAGGTCAAGTTTTGACCTCAGCTATATGACACACCTAGTTTGTTCAGGGGGGGGGGGAAACTAGATTTGAGTTGTATTTATTTTTTTGATTACACGGTGCATAACTTCAATTGGGTACCTAACATAATACCTTTGTGTTTGAATAAAATCTATGATTTCAGTTTCATAAAAAATACTTGTGGGCAAAAATATATTTTATTAGGATACTACGCTAATGCATCCATTGCAGCGAATTACTTCTAAGAAGAAATATGACTCTCTAGAAATATTGAGAAAGCCAAAATTTGCGTTTCTTCGATGAAAATTTCTCTTCTCACTAAAGCCTCAAGGAAAAAAATGTTATCAAAAGACGTGGCTAACAATGTCCCAAATTAGCCTTCATAAACGTATTTTTGCGATGTATATACAATTAACAATAATTCTAGTTACTACATAATGTTCTCTTAAACTCATTCTCTCTTTTCACTCATTCTCATACTCATTCATTCTTATAGTCTGTGCCTAATTACAAAAGGTCAGAAACAAACTGCAATTTTACGTATAGCTATGGCTTATTACTCACAATTAATTTATACATGAGGACACTACAAACTGAGTAATCAGGACCAGTGATCACTCCATCGGTTTTTGCTCGAAAATTTTAGCTGTATGGTGAGTCAAAACAGAGAACAAGAGTGGCTAACAAGAACAACTAACAAGAGTGGCTAACTTTAGCTATAATTTAAGGTCATCGTTGGGCAAGAAAGGCTCCAGTTACGCTGAGGGTGCAAAAGGGTCAAAAATAAAATAAAATATACTTAGTATTTAAGTAATATTTTAAATGTTAAGTTATATTGCACACTTAATCTCTAAATTTTCCGTACGATACAAATTACTTATCACTTTTTTTCACAAATTAAGCTAATTTCTACGCCCCCTTTATTTATCACGGTGACAGAAATGCAAGTCAGCTGTTGGTGTGTACTACCAAGTTAATGTCATTAAAATTAAACTGCTTTCGAGCAGTGTTCGCGCGCACCTAAATTGCTACGAGCATATGTCACCAAGTGTAGCGATGTTTTCAGTTATCAAAATCGTAATCAGTTCAGTTAATCAGTTAACTGATTAGGTTAAAATTAGATCAGTTCAGTTATCAGTTAATTTTGCAAAAGTTTAATCAGTTCAGTTACAGTTAAGTTAACTATAACTGATAACTTTAATTGAAAATTTTTTCAGTTATTTCTTTAAAAAATGGTGGTTTCTTTTTCCGCTAATCCCGATATTTGCTAAAGTTTTCACGTAGTTTCTACTAAATTAGAACTTAATTAACTTCTAATTATTAACTATTTAATTACTAATACTTGAATCTACTCAAAACAAAAAACCTCTTGTCAACATGGGATCAAACATTTATTTCAATACGACAACTTTATACTTCTGTAACAACTGCCAAGTTGCAACTGTAAATGACATGAACTCTTGGAAGAATGGGTGCAAAACAATTAGAATAAAACATAAAACAATGAATCAAATAAAAGAACAGGCAGAACCTAAAGTGGTTCTAAACTGGAAATTCAAGTATGATCATTCATTTAATTGGCGTTTTGTCCTTTCAATGCTTTTAGCGACAATTCTACAGATACAAAAACTTGAAGATCATTGCAAAAAGTAAACAAGCAGAACGCCACAAAGGATTTTATGCATGTTTCGACGCATAACTGAAAATGATTTTCAGTTATTGCATGTAACTGAAAAGAATATCAGTTAACTGATTTCAATCAGTTTTTTACAATCGAAGCAGTTCAGTTACAGTTAAGTTAACTGCATTTGCAAATTTTGCAGTTAAGTTATCAGTTTTTAACTGCTTTTCAAAATCAGAGCAGTTCAGTTATCAGTTATTATCAGTTAACTGTAACTGCTTAGCTTTAACTGAAAATGAATCAGTTAGCAGTTAACTGAAAACATCCCTAACCAAGTGCTCGTGCTCGTACGAGCATCAGACTCTGTTTTTGATTGGTACTGTAGCATGATGATTCACAAGTAATCCCTATACTTACAGGAAATATTTGCATTGCCTAAAACTGAAACTTTGCCAACGACACTCAGTGAGCGTTGTATGCAGTTTTGGCAGTTGAAAATAAAGCATCGGCAACAAGCACGTCTTGCGAGTAAAGTCTAACCAATTTTCGATAGATTTCGTTGCGAGTTGCGACATGCTTTTAAAGCGCCGAGGATATTCTTAGAAAATAAAACGCGGCACCAGAATTTTAAAACCAACACTTTATAAGGACATGTTAAGTTAAATCTTGCTTGACCTTGAACCTTGACAGCCTTTCAAATTGAAAACTTATTACAAACCTTGTTACACAAGCCTTGAGCAATTTTAGTACAACCGAGTAAAAAACACCAATTTAAAACCAGTGTTTTGTGCACCTCAGCTGGTAAATTATGTACCTCAGGCTTAGCTGTTGACAATGTTGTCAGTTGTCACCGTAGTGCAATGGCAGGCATAACGGCATAGCCGATAGCGGTGCCAAATTATAGTTAGTTAACGGCTTGTAGACTTCGAAATGTTCTGGTACCGACGCGCAGCTGTGAACCATTGTTGCGACAGTTTGCGTCATTACTGTCCACTGTGTACAAAACTTTTCAGCACTTCAACTGCGAACGTTATTAAGGCGTGTGAGTAATAATAAATAGTAATGTAATAATAAACAGTAATGTACGTATTTACAACACTCTACGCTGAGATTCAAGATTAACACGTACAATGAACACACGCGCACACACAAACAATGTATTTGAGATTGTATAAGACCTCCCAATGTTTTCAACGCAGCTAACACAATGAGAAGAAGATACATGCAAATCGAACTTTTGTAGGGGAGTTGCACCGATTAAGGGACACTATTTTTCCACTTGGTCCAAATTCTTAGTTTTTTCCGAAATTTTGCTCTTCGCAAATACGTATCACATAAGCATAATCGACATGTCAAATGAAAGAGCTGCTTTTACTGCACCTAATTTCTCAACCTGGATATTTTAAATTTTGAAATTAAACGACATTTTTATTTGAACAAAGCGAACAGGTTACACTTTTTGCAAATAAGACTAAATAAGGGACAGCTGGTCAGCTGGTTCCAAACAAGGGACAAAGCATACCAATTAAGGAACAGCAAATATGAAACTGAATAAGGGACGAAATGAGACAATTTAGTTCTAGAAAACAAACATATCAGCTGGGCAAAGTATTGAAAACGTTATTCTGATTAAAACCAAAGTAGCAAAACAAAATTTACAAGACAGAAACACAAAAACAATATACTTACAGTAGAAGGTGGTTAGTGCCCAGCTGAGTCCAAAATTAAGCTCTTATTTGCATATCTACGGGCCCATTCCTCGGATTTAACGGATTGAACTCATGTTATAATCTGAGGTTTAGGAAATAGGAATGGCAAAACGGACTAGACGAGTTGAAATAGGCTTTGTAGCTAGTCGCGTAGTCTAAACACATTCCTACCACTACCAGTTGACTAAACGGATTTACCAACATAAGCGTTAGCGCATGCATGTGCCGGAGTCAAAAGTTTGCGGGGCTTCTCCGGCTAAATTTTGGGGACCCTCCCTCCCTGATCGACCAAAAATACCCTAAATTTTGCCAAATTTTGTAAAATTTTCCCAAGAAAAGGCCAATTTTTCGAAATTTTGTCCAAATTTTGGGGACCCTGCCCCCCGGCCGCTCGATTTGAGGGTGCCCCCCATCGCCGCCCGCCTTCATACATGTATTCAATAGCGTACATATGTAGTCTTTTTGTCTGACTGAAAAGCGGCACACTAAATGTTAATTAAGTCCACGTAATCTAGAGAATTTGGAATGACATTTTTAAGCATAATTTTTAAACTGTTTTGTTGGATTAAAATTAATTGTAAAGGCAAAAGCTTGGAACAATTTTTTATCATGAGCCTTATGCATTATAATTAGGCATGCCTAATGAAGTATTATAATAAAAACGTCTTCTAACCAAGGGTTAGACGGCAGTTTTCAACTAAATCTTAAGCGCCAACTGTGCTAATTTTTATTGCAGCAGCAAATTCAAGCCGGTTTAAAGATTGTAAGTCTGAGCTAACTCGATTTGAGCTAATCGGTTACAGTTGAAGTAAGGCTCAGGCGTCAATTTCATTTAAGGGGGTAATGTCGTTTTCGTGGTTTTTGACATTTCAGTGTAATTTCTGCGCCCACAGAACTCAAGCTAAAAACGGACTACGGCTTCTAAACTTTAACCACATTATCTTTAGGAAAATATCCCCACCCGTTTTTTTCCTTTTCTAAAAATAGTTTGTAGAATCGGTGTTATGGGCTTTTGAAAATTTTAGAGAAAGGTCAAATTACGTGATTTTTGCACGAAAATGTCATTTTCTCAACGTAGAAACGACTTATCAATTATATCAAAAAAAGGGTGGGGATATTATGTCAGTGCATAACTGCAAAAAGTTTAGTAGTTGTTGGCTGATCTTGAGTTTCATAACTGTGGCGCAAAAATTAGTCAAAAAAACCGCTGATGGGGTGTATTCAAATGATAGCAGCAGTAAAATTGCAAAAGATAATCTGCTTTTAAATATAGTTTTTTTATAGCTAGAAGATGTAAAAAAATGTGAAAAGGACCGCTCTAGTTTTTGTTGAGGTTAAGTGCAGTTATGGTAGTTTAAAAAAACACCTAAAACCGTTTTAAAAAAAACCTAAAATTACCCCCTTAAGATTAAAGTAGGCCGAAATGTCAATGTCTTCTATGTAACTTCTTTTAAACTTACTATGTATATAATTTGAAGTTGAAGTTAGGTTATTTTACTTCAAGTTGAAATTAAGATAAATTAAGACCTCTAAATTTTTGCAGTCAAAGTAAAACCTCCAACTTTTTTAATTTCAGTTAAAGCTAAAGTTTAACTGAACTTTTTTGCACCAAGTACTTTGTTACTTTGCGGCTACCAGTATATATACTTTGCGGTCAGCACCTTAAAGTAATAATCATTGTAACTCATTTTTTACTAAAATTGCTGAAAGTCGAAAATTTGGTCAAGTTGACCGCTACAGGATTTTGCTTGGGATGCCAAAGTGAAACAGTACATAACAATTGAACCATAAAATGTTAAATGATACCTCTACGCATATACACTACGTTGCAAAAACAATTTTGCTCGAGTAATTATTCAATAAAGCATAGGTCGAATTCATGGAAAATTATCTTTTCAGCGGAGTCAACACCAGTTCAGTAGTTCAGTACAGGTACGTACAGTACAGTAAAATTTATACACCAGTTCTGACCAGTGGCCATCAGGTAAATCTGACAGCAAGTCTAATGTGGACAGCACAGTATACAAGACAACAAATTTCCATCTATAGAGGTTTTGGCCACAGGTTGACGCGGGTCGTGGGTACTGGGTACCTGCGGGTTGGGTTGGGTCAAAAAATTTGAGTCGTGGGTCTACCCGCGGGTTCCCACTTCAGGCTGCGTGGGTCAACAAATTTTTTTTGACCCGCGAAACCTAAAAAATCACTATGTCGGTCTCCAATTTACAAAAATTTGAGTACCGTGTAATAGTACCATTCGTTTAAGGTACAGATGTAGCAATGCATACGATTTAGGTACAGATGTGCACTTTGCAAATGGAAATTTCAAATAATACTTGGGCAACAGCTAAAAAACAATTAATTATTACGTAGGGTTATGTCTATGGAGTGGTGTGTCTAAGTGGGTCGTGGGTCGGGTTTTATGGCGCGGGGAGGGTCGCGGGTTACCCACGATGTCGAGCCGCGGGTTGGATTGGGTCGCGGGTTAAAAATTCTGACCCGCGTCTACCCCTGGTTTTGGCTGCACTGCCCGTATATTTCTAATATATACAGTAATAATACACACAGGTGTTGACCATTTATCACTGTTTTGCGTAAACTTGATGAATTTTCATCAATATATATGTAAGTTATATTTACCATGCGTAATAATGCTATGAGCCATTAATTTAAATCAACGTGAAACTAAAATAACTAAATGCCAAAAGGTAGCTTAATGAGTAGGCTTCAAAGTGATATAAAAATTATAGCGACTAACCAAAAATTTTACTTGCGCCACTGAAAAATAAATCCATTTTGAAATCCTTGAAACATGGATTCTTGACTACACAACTGGACGAGCATGTAATCTCTTGCACCGCCACCCATCAAAAACTGATATTACAAATCCAAGTTTGCAGCCATGCAAAATAAGAAAATCTGTCCCTTATTTGGGATTGTCCCTTAATCGGTGCATCCCCCCTAATATAGTATTCAACCGCCGCGTAAAAATCCAAAGCAGTTCCAAATAGTAAGAGCCACTGCACTTGAGCAAAGAGCGGGATTTCACTTGAAGACTGCTAGAGCATTCAGGTTTGAACACATGTGAGATACCTCCACACAATCACACTAATCAAAACACACACAAACGCACACGCAACCCTCCCCGAGCTTTATTTTGCCACTTCACAGAAGCCTTCGCAAGTCTGTTATCCACATGCATCATCATAAAATTTGACACACAACAAGTGAAAGTTTGGTGCAAAATGTCGTCATTAAATATTGCAGCCCCTGCTGCTAATTAATTGGAAACGTTTTCCGTATACTACGGCAAAGCGTGTTGCGCAGCTCAAAATAATTACTAACTGCAAATTCTACCAAAGACTAAGCAGATAAGAACAGGTGCTACACCTTTATCTGAGCTTAGAAACCTTGAGAAGCGATTCTGAAATCTGGTGCAGTCTTTCATATAAGCTTCAGCTGAAGCGTTAACGCATTAAGTTTCGTAAAACAGCTATGTACTTCTTTCAAGTGCTGTGAACTTTGCAGAAGACAAACACAATCGATACGACAGACGCGCTCAAAACGCACTCGCACAAATACAGAATCATTCTGCAGCACTGGTCAGCAGATAGTTAACTGATACATGAAGGCAAAACAATAGACATGCTGTGTAACACAGTTTGTACTCTGTACTACTACACGCAGGCTGTGCCGTTTGCGTACATAAATACGTACGTGTTTGCTTCTTACAACAGTCAGGGCATGGTAGAAATCAGGGCAGGGCCGGGTCAAAATCAGGGCCGGGCCGGCCCTGCGGCCCTGATGGCATAGCGGCCCGGCCCGGCCAGGCCTTGATGCGAAATTTCTACGGCCCGGCCTTGATCCAAACTTCAGCCGGTCGGCCCGGCCCGGCCCTTCCGGGCCGGGCCGGGCTGGGCCGGGCCGGGCCGCAGGGCCATAAAGCTCATCTCTACTCTGTAGCAGTGGCCAGCAATGACTCACGGGCGCAAAAGTACAGCAAGTTCACAGTAAAACGTACAGCCGCGCACAGCACACTATTCTTATCAGAATGAACTTAAATACCTGTTGCGCTGTGGCTCAACAAGAAAAACAAATGCTCATGGTTAATTTTATCACACATCATGTTCTGTACTAGGGTCATCATACGCATCAGTGCAGGGTGCCGCAACAGGAAAAATGCAATTCTGGGGATGAAACATTCTTCCTGTTACGGGCTACTTTTTATTATTACTTTAAATTAGCATTCTGGACCGCAGTAATTTTTAAGATTGGAGTAATTATCTAAACTAGGCAGGGTATCTAAATCAAGGGTGTGATTATATATGTAATCAGCTTAATTAATAATATAATTCATTAATTATATATATTCAATTGAAATAAACTTTAGCTCTAAGCTTGGGCTCACCTCTGTTCGGACAATGTGAATTGTGCATATCATAATAGCAGTGCTCCCAGACTTTCTCATGGTCGCGAGTGACGTAGCAGCCAGGTATATAACTTTTGGAGAGAGCATAATTCAAAGAGCATTCCTTGTCGTCGTCGCAGGGCTCGTCTCTATACGTCGTTTTCTTGCTTTCTTTGTACTGAATGCTGCAAATTGGCTTCTTGGTGTTCCAACAGATTCCTTGCAAATCCGTGCAGCCACATCGCGCTATAGGCACAGATATTCTACGTTAATTTATAAACATTTACAATTCGTTTTTGTGCAAAATCCCACAAGTTAGATTATTTAACTGTGTATAAGTAAAAGTGAGTAATTAATTCAATAAGGTGGTTAAAATGTAAAATCTTAAATCTTGAAGAAGGTCAATGCTATTTATTTACAATTGTGACTGCCACTAGCTCACAACTTGGCTTGGATTCACAATAGGTATTTACAACGACGGTGTTTTTGCAGTTGCCACTAAAATAAACGAAGACGGAAAAAATTGAAAATGAAAATGAAATGAAATTAAGACATCTTTTTGTGCTCAACAAAGTTTTATCAGTAAATGACGAGCAATAGACAAAATATGACGAGGTTTATTAGAACGTGTAGCTGCAAACTTAAATAACTGTTTTCATGTTGAGTTTATATCTCACATTCATTCCAATAAGCACAATTAAATATAATCAAAATGAAAAAATAATTAGTTGAAAACATTAAAAAAGTTTCAAATATGTTCGAAAAAGTGTCAATATGGAAACAACAATGGATTTCATGCATTTAAAATTTTTCTCAGGCAATAATATTTTGTGGATCGCACGTATAAAAAAATATTTTTGGCATAAATAACATTGCAAAGTAAACGCATCATACCCATTGATGTCAAGATGTCAAGTTTTGAGAACTAAAGAAAACGAAAGGAAAACTAAAATGAAGGAAAACGAAAAATAAAACGAAAGACAACTTCCTAATGAAAAATATTATTCATGTAGTATCATAAGTTCGATTTGGACTATGTTTACATGAAACACCTTTTGTTTGTTTGTAAATTTGTTTCAAAACGTTGTGAATACAAATAAGGAAACTATATCTCACAACTATGTGGTTGGTCATCGTAACAAAATGCCACATAGATCATGCCCTGTGGGTGAGGTCGAACAAAGCACCAAGGCATGTGTTTGTTATATGTTGGGTTGTTTGGACGACACAAGTTGTGGTCCCCTATTGGCTTGATTTTAGTTTCGTAAACTTTATGATTCACATTATATCTGAAATAAAAAATATTCTTCGACGTTCTATTCTCGTACATGTTCACGCCACTACTTCGAAGTCTCCACGGCACTCCCCTCCCCCCCCCACCTACTAAGCTTGCGTTTCTGCGACATTTGCGCCCAACGCGTCGCCCCCAAAATAGAGCCTATTTAAATTTAAATTCTTTATATATATATATATATATATATATATATATATATATATATATATATATATATATATATATATATATATATATATATATATATATATATATATATATATATATATATAATAAATATATATTATATATATTATATATACATATATATAAATATATATTTAAATTCTTAAATATTTCTAAATTTTTGTCTTTAAATAAGTATCACACTAAAGTGTGACCAAAAAGTGTATGTATGGAACTTCATTGCTGCATAGCAGCTTAGTCGTTTGAATTAACCCCCATAATGTATATATCATTCGAAAGCATTTTTTATGAAATTAAATTATTTCGAAAAATTTGAAGTTAAAAATTCTAATTCAAATAAAATCGATTTTTTCCGCCTAATTACAGCAAACCTAATGTATTATATATCATTCGATAGCCCATTCCATTCTATATAACTTTCACAGACCGCGCGCGGTTACAACGCGTCTATTGATGCAAAGTTTGTCAGATTTCGTTGAGTATTTGCTGAGTTACAGCGAATAAAACGGGCCAAAAATGACGTTTTTCAATGGAAAAATCAAAAAAAAAATTCGAAAATTTTTGACAGGTGCATGCTATAGTAATGTTGTAATGGAATCGGCTATCGAATGATATATAATACATTAGGTCTTCTGTAATTAGGCGGAAAAAATCGATTTTATTTGAATTAGAATTTTTAACTTTAAAATTTTCGAAATAATTTAATTTCATGAAAATCTTCATCAAAAATGCTTTCGAATGATATATACATTATGGACGTTACCTCAAACGACTAAGCTGCTATGAAGCAATGAAGTTCCATACATATGTACACTTGTTGGTCAGACTATATGTAGTATCAAAGTTTTGCAAACATTAAAATATGTTGCTCATCTGACTATCCATAGTTTTGGCGAAAGCCATGCAGCAGTTGTTTATTGTTTTTTTTATTTTAAAAATCCCGAGAAATGAGATCATTTTCACCCCAAAGTAGAATCAGAGCCGGAGCCTCCTGGAAAAACCCTAAATTTTGCAATACAGCCCCGGCCAGAAATAGTGTACTTTCGTCTTCGCTAACGTAGGTCCTTCGCAAATTCGCGAGCATTCAATGAGCATCATGGAAAACTAAAATATTGGCAGCTAGTTTATCAAGGCCCATACAAGCTACAAATGCGTAAAATATGCACGCAACGCGCACTTACGCTAATGTATATTTGTTTCCGGTTTCCCTTTGTAAATTTGTAAATTTTTTTGCATATTTTACAGTCTCTTTTCTTGCATTCTCTTTACATTATCTTTAGTTTTCTTGGTAATTCTCAATTATTTTATGTATGTACGCTAAAGATTCTTCTGTTGACACTGGCCGCAAAAGCAACATCGATACTATTTTGACAAGTGCTGCACATTGTCAAAATCAAACACAAAGTTCCTTCAGCCTTGAGGCTTGGGGCCTTGTAGTTTGATGTGGCTTCTGTTTGTTTTTAAATTTTTAAGAAGGGCTAGAACCGGTAGCAGTTGAGGACAGAGGCTGACACTTTTTGATAATTTTCGGGTTTGCCCGAGGTACATAAGTCGGCTCTATGGAAGGTGTGTTATCCTGATAGGTCGGCTGAATGGGGGGCGGGGGTATCACGGACAAAAGTGTCCCACACTCCCACCCCCCAAAATTTTTCCCAATTTATTTCGATAGTAATGTCCGAGTGGCGATTTCTCTAGATAAGTGTCCGGTTGGGAGGACACATTTATGCAAACTGCACACTTTTATCTGGATAAAACTCATAATCGTGTCCATTATCCATTCTTAAACTTCGGACCAAACTGAGTCCATTCTATTGACAGTTTATTAACAAAGTATTGAAAGAAATCGTAATGCGTTTACAATAACAAAGGTTCAAGCTAATAATGAAGACACCTACGCTCAATTGAAAATAATAATTGAAATTAGACAATTTCAATATCAATTACGTTTCAATAATTGCTGTTCACCAACACATGCTACATGCACAAACGGGCATACAGACAAGACTTCGTTCCAGCAACAGACATGCTGTTGTGAATTCAACCAGCCCAGCATAATTGATATTGAAATTGAAAGTATAGTTTCAATTTCAATTTCAATTAAAATATTTTCAATTTCTATACCATTATCAATTTTTGACCAAATTATTTTCAATTTCAATACTATTATCAATTTTTATGCTAATTATTTTCAATTTCAATATCGATTAATAATTGATAATGAAATTGAAATTGAAAGTGGGTTTCAATGATTAAATGAAACAATTGAAACAACAGTATCCCACACTCCCACCCCCAAAAAATTTTCATCAATTTTTTTTTGATAATAGTGTCCGAGCGGCAAAATCTCTGGATAAGTCTCCGGTTGGGAGGACAAATCTATGCAAAGTGCACACTTTTATCTGGATAATAATCATAATAGCGTCCTGGGCCCGGTTTCATAAAAGATCAGTTGCGATTCATTAGTAACACTGATATAAGATTAGTAACACTGATATAAGCTAGAAAATAAGTTATAACTTTGCGTTAACTTAATCCTTCTGTTGGAAATTTTCACGACATATTGCCAATATGTTAGATAAAATGTGTGTCTAAACTTTTGTTACATTTGCTTGATGCAGACAAAAGTCCAGCTAAGTCAAAGTCATTCATTAGTCCCAAATATTAGTAAATATTAGTGGTTCTAAAAAATTCACTAATATTTGCAACTAATGAATGACTTCAAGTTAGCTATAGATTTCACTGGATAACTTGATTATTGTGAGATTTGAACTACATGTGGTGTAACATATTGGCTATCTGTCATTAAAATTTCCAGCAGAAATATTATGTAAAGGTCAAGTTATACTCGATTTTCGATGTTGCACCAGTGTTACTAATGAATCGCAATTCATTGTTTATGAAACCGGGCCAGGTGGACAAATTTTTGGGAAATACATTTAAGCTGAGGGCCTATTCCTATACCGGATTGAAAGGTTAATTATAATCGGACTAAACGGTTTAAAAATCATGCTAAAAATGCCATTCCAAAACCTCCGAATTAAATGGACTTAACTTCTTGCGCGCTGCTTTTTAATCGGTCTAAGCGGTCTAGACTATGCACGCTAATGTTAAGCGTGCATGTTAAGTCGTTTAGTCTAATGGTAGTTTCAGACTAAAATTAAGCTGCCTTATTTTAACTCGTTTAGACCGTTTAGTCCGATTTGTCATTCCTAAACCTCGGACTAAAATAAGTCCAGTCCGTTTAATCCGGTAAAAGAATAGGTCCTAAGTCTCTGAGTTTAGAGAAGGGGCTTGCCCCCTCACAGACTAAAGATATTTAAATTAAATATGTACAGTTTTAATTCTAAAGTGGCTGAATCAATAACGTAATTAGGGTAAACTCGGGTATAACCGTCACTTTTTTCAAAATTTAGCAAATTCTAGCGGTTTTTTGAACCTAACTTTGGGAAAAATTAACTAAATGCCTTTAAATTTTGGAAATAAGTTTTTCAGCATTTCAGTCATTACCAGCATCAAAATGTAGTAACTAAATTGCTGTTTAGTTATACTTATATTCTAACTAAAAAAGCTCCTATCGCTCGGGCATTTACGTCACCATACTCGGGTAATTCCGTCATTGTCCGTCTAATGCCGCCACAAAATCGGCTAATGCCGTCACGAAATTGGCTAATGCCGTCACAAAATCGCCGATTGCCGTCATCCTTAAGGTGACGCTTCACTTAAAAACAACTTACTTTTTTAGTAAAGGTCCAATTTTAATAAACTTGAAGATTTATTAAACATTATCTATACAGGAATACAAATTTTTGCATCCATCCACACACGTGTCAATTCACAAATGTCAAATTAGCGACAAAATCAGAAACGGCAGGGGGGTACCCTCGTCTGAAAACCGTACAAAAAGGGCTATTTTGCCCTCCACTAAGGACGCAAGGCCCAAGGCATATTCGGGAGAGTGTCATAATCTTCCTATTATCAAGAGTACATAATAGGAGGGGGTATGACACTCTTCCTACTCTGGCCAGTCGGCCGGAACGATGCTCCGGCCGGCCGAGATGGCCGCTCTACGCCTTGATTTCAGCCCCTGCCTCGAGTCAAGACATGTCTTGATTCCGGAGGGACCCCGTTGAGGTCAAGAAAAGTGTCTTAACTTCAGGGGGAGTACACCCTCTGGTCTCTGATAGCTCAATGATAGCTCAAATTAACGCTCATCGGCTGATAAAAGTAATGATGCATCTTTCCATTTCTAAAAAATTAAGTGGCGCCTGCGCTAAACTAGCAAACTAAGGAATGACGGCAATACCCGAGTGACGGATTACCCGAGTTTACCCTAATCCGATACGTATTGATACATATCTAGGCTAGGCTATCTATACTAGGCATGGGCACGGTTATCGGTTAACCGACGGTTAACCGGTTAACCGAAAATTTTTCGGTTAACCGGTTAATAAAATTAACCGAACGGTTAACCAAAACCGGTCGGTTAACCAATTAACCGAAAAAATAGGTTAATCGGTTAACCGGTTAACCGTTCCAGAAGCGGTCAACGTTTAATTCTGACCATGTGTTGTTTCACCACACAGAGATATCACGTATCATTCATGTCTTATGGTCACCAATTTAGTCGTACTAAATTTATTTGTATAAATGGCCATCGCATAACCAATAACCATAATGTTAACGGTAGTTACATTTGAATAATTATCGGTTAACCGGTTAACCGGTTAACCCATTATCGGTTAACCGACGGTTAACCGGTTAACCGGTTAACCGGTTAACCGGTTAACCGGTTAACCGCCGGTTAACCGGTTAGTGCATTAACCGAAATATCTGTTAAGGTGGTAGTGTCGCCAAAGCAGTTTTGCTCATAGGTTGCAAAAAGAGAGCTTTTTGCTTTGAAATTGTGCGTTCACTGAGATACTAGTAAAATGCTATATGGTGTCAAATAAATACTACCAGACACTAGACTACCAATATCTACCATTATTTTGAACGAATCACCATTTGTAAGCCAGACATCACACAATAGAGACATAAAAGTTCAAAAAATCAAGCCAGATATCAGATTGGCCAGCTTGTGAAGTACATGTAATGTTTTGACGCACAATTTTTTGTCACAAACAAGAAAAATGAAAAATAAAGGTTCGTTTTTCTTTAGATTTTAAAATAAGTTTCTAGATTTTTTACAATTTATCATTATTGCTGCGAGTACTTCACAGTTTACGCACAGTTTCACAGTTCAAACAAGTATTACTCCGCAAACACTCAAGCAATTTGCACTAAATTTTCTGTGCACAAACTAGGGCATATGTGCTTTTAGTGTGTGAAAACAATTTAAACAAAAAGTTTTATAATTGCGACGAAATTATCGAATGTGAATAGGTTTTCAAAACGTCATTTTTCCGACTTTGCGACTTCACTGCTAACTGTATGCTGCATTAATTTTGCTAAAACTTTGCCAAATTATTTGCCTTGAAACATATTTTCAGAAGATATAAAGAACAATGACCTATCTTTCACTGAAAAAATGTTATTGTCGCGCAAAATCGACTGCTTTCGCGACACTACCCCCTTAACCGGTTAATGATTTTATTAACCGTGCCCATGCTTAACATATACGTAGCCTGACACCGTTTACTTCATTTATGTAATACATCTGCGCTAATCAGTTTTCTTATGCAATTCAAAATTATCTCCTACCTAATTACTTTTTTTGTTTTTTCTTCCATTTTATTTAAATTTTTTTTAAATTTCTTCCTCATTTTTTTTAAAATTTCTTTCTTTAAAGAGTTTCTTTCTTTCATTCATTTTTTTAAATTTTATTGACACCTTTCTTTCAATTAAAGTGTTCTTTCTTTTTCTTTTATTTTCTTTTCCACTCAAAAAAGACTTAGCTATATTACACAGGCAAAAACTTTACGCTAAGCCATGTACTCACTACTGTTGTTTTGATACGATTTGATACTTTTGATATAAATTATGATACTTGGGTATTAATACTTTTGATACCGGTATCCATATTAAAATTGGTATTAATAGTATGATATTTACATTATGGTGTCATGTTTAATGAGTATCAAATGTCAGAAATATCAAATCTAAATTCATAGTATTGTATTTATATCATATCTATATCATATTTAAATTTTTTCCAAGTATCAAAACAACAGTAGTACTTACGTAGTGTTGTGAATTGGGTCACTCCAAACCATGCACTCTGTGTCCGTGCCAATTTTTGTGGATCGGTTTCCATGGTACTGCTGCATGTTACAGGCGGGCAGAGTCCGAAAGTAGCAGTCGCCTTCCGGGGTACGGCAGCGAGGATCCTCTACGTCCACTAAACCATACTGCTTGAAAAAATTGTGCAACACGGTGGGAAGCATTCCTGTGCCACTGATTTGATTTTTGGCATACAAAAATAGTTGAGCTACTTACGTACTATATTCACGTATAAAATTCACGGATTCAAAAGTGAACTAAGATAGGCTGTACTTAGATACTTGAATGGATTAACGACAGTTCAGTATTGGCCTAGCAGCTGGAATGGTTGGAGCGTTGGTCTGCAGATTCAGAAATGGGCGGTTTAAATCCCCTGTTTGGTCATTTCAATGCTGAGACTGTCTAGTCAGCATCCCTTTCCTATCTGATTTCACACTGTACTATCTTTGTTTTCGTGTAATGGCTGACAGATAATTTTTTTATGGAAAGGCACTTGGCCAATGTGATGCAATGGTCAACTAAAGACAACCGTACTGTATGAGGCTTTAGGACACATTGGTCCTTCGTCCCGGTGTGCTAGTGGCTCGTTCATGAAGAACATTTCCTTGCCAACGTCACCAAAACAGGGCTGCCATCCGTCCTCGGTCTCACAGCCTGGGATCGGAGAGTCAGCGGTGGTCATGCACTGGGCGCCGTCAAGACATGGGCCGTGGTTCAGACTATGCTTGCGCGGCGTGCCCGTCGGTCCAAGTGCGTACGCGCGCCGGTCTGACGTGCAGTAATCTACGTGCAGGTTCCAGCAGTTTTCAGTATCGTCCAGACAGGTTACAGGTTCTAAAAAATCAAGCCACAGTACCGATCATAAGTACCTAGCTACACCTATGCACTTTGCCCAATTATCATGTCTCGTAAAGAAATGATATTGTGAAATTGGCCTTTAATACACTATTACCCTACTTCTCATGTGCTGTATCTACGATGTTGTTACATGCGTATGTAGGTACATCACCAATCGGTCTCCATCTCCAAAATTATCAGATAGTTTTAAAATCTCAGCGTGTGCTACTGCTAATATTTGTAGGTATTTAATTTGTGGTTCGAACATGAAGACACAGCAATGGGCTTGTAATCTTATTGCAACCAACCATGTAACAAAACCAACCTATAAAATAGGGCTTATTTTTTGCAGATACTGGTAGATTATTGAACCGTTCCAAGTCCATATCATTCAACACATCGTAACTTCTGACAGCGCTAGTCGCATATAATAGCATCAAAAGTAGAAACATTATGTTGGTCGTCTAGAATGCAACAGAAAAATTTGGTACAAGGAACTTGAGCATCAGAAAAATTATTTGCATTTATTGAAGAAAGCAAGAAACCAATTGAGTCTCAGTACTGAGTTGCATCGATATAGTGTGTAACATTCCACACGTTTTATCAATTCCAAATTTGCATCAAACGTCATATTCCATGTGTTTTTTTGGCGGCTAGTCTGTGGCCGATTTATCGAAGCAAAATGTTCGTCGTTTTGGACTTCAGCAGTCTTTATTACTGATCAAGCCAACCAGGGCCCTCCGGGCCGACCGGCCGGTCCAGGGAAGATTCCCGGCAAACAGCGGGCCGGCTGGGGCCGACCGGGCCGGCCCCGGGCCAACTGCAACAGCCCCCGGTAAAAATGGCTGCGGCCCCGGGCCGGCCCGGGGCCGACACTTGGCTTAGCGGCCGATCTCTAATGTACCGACCTAGTATCGTTGTATGGTCGCGACAATGCTCAAAGTAAGGAGACTGCTGATAAATAGGGCCTACGAGACCTGAGGGCTGTGGTGTAGTAATTAGCATTCTTGTCGACGAGAGCGTCTCGAGTTCGATTCTCGTCGCCTCAAGTTCTTTCATTCGTTAAAAAATGATGTATGCTCTGTCTTTCAACAATAAACTTCTTTTGCTTCACTTTTTGTAAAGCAGTTAACAGTTTTTCTGCCGATTTATCTTGGCCTGTAATATTTAGCTTACATATAAACATCTGTAAGACACTTTCTTAGCTTAAAGTCCTCGTTTTAATTTAAGACTGTCCGTAGAGTGTCTATCGAAGTCTGAATTAATGCTGCCTACGGACACGGACACGGACAGAGGCTACTGACAAACTTCCAGACACGGACTCGGACACGGACAACTACAGACACTCCCAGACTAGTATGAACTAGGCTCTGGCTCGCAATTCGGCCCACAGTCCTGCCTGCGGCCCGGCCCGCATTCCGGCCCGCGAAATGTTGCTAGTGAAAGAACTCTATTTAAGAGTATCTATTTGCCGATATTCGCTAAAACCAGCTGTAAACTTTGTGTATATATGAAATAAAAATATAGACAAACTATAAGTAACACTTTAGTGGTCAATAGTTACAACTGGAAAACGGTTTTTTTGACGACGGATAAAAAACTGAGAAACTAAAAAAAAAACTGACTACTGAGCACAGATGCCATGGGAGCGATTGGCGAGGGGGCGTGCCCGATTTTTCGACTTTGACCTTAATTTTGGTGTACTTTTTTGGATATCGAGGCAGAGTGGCGGGTTGTGGGGGTGCTTGTTGCCTGAGAGGGGACGTGCCCCCCCCCCCCGAGGGAGATGGATACCCGCGCTATGTGCATCTATGCTAATGCGACGGATAAAAAAATGGCGTTTATCATTGTGATATATTTTAAAAGTACAAACGCCAGCTAAAACCGACACTATTAACCTAAACTAGGGCAGAATGAGATCTCAATTCAGTAAGCTTCAGTAAGCTAAAGTAAGTAAGAACTCATTTTCAGCATAATCAGCTAAAGAATTACACAGTCCCTAGGTATACTTTGGAACTAAATTACCGCACTGTACAGCAGTTGGTCAGGCAAAATTTAGGTTAACCAATGATTATCTTAAAATTCTATTTTCTTAAATACTGAAGTGTCAGCTTGCGAAAATAAGGCAGTACTAAAATTTGAGGGGGGTTGGGTTCGAAGCAGCATATTTGCAAAATGTTTTGAAGTTAGGTCGAACGCTTACAGCATATATGATTTAGTAGATTAAATGGTGTAATTCGAATGGCATAACACAAGTTTCTGATTAATTTATTAGTTTGAAACTTTTTTTAAGTGGAAATGATTATTTTATTTTGAATAACCTAAGATGCGTAGAGAGTGGGTTGTCACACATACAGTCAGTCCAGAAAATTCCATGCATTTCTTTGTGTGGAGTGTTATGGAATTTGGCTGTCTGTAAAATATAATTTGCGGCTTTTATGTCTGTCTATTTCCAAAGATTAACCACAGCTCTGCATTTGCAGTAAAACATATTAACATATAGTATAACTGAACCATCTCAAAAATAATATCAAGTGTAACTCTTTACACAAATATGACGTTAAGCGCTTAAAAATATACTGTTTTGTTATTAAGTTAGGCTTGGTAGTTTAGTTACTGTGCTAAATACTGATACCTACATGTGCTCTAATACTCCTTTGTAGTCTATTGTATCCAGAATCTATTTGATTCACAGTTCTTGAATACGCTATTATACTCCCACAGACTGATATTTTCCAACTAACGGACTGGACCGTTGGGTTTCAATGGCTGAAATACATAGTCCGGCTACATTCACTCGCGCTAGATGTGGACGACAGAGTACACACCTGTGTAGGGAAGTTGGAAAATAATCTTACTCACTGCTAAGTACTAAAGAATTTTAAGTGTATTAGTACCTTACCTACATTGTTAAGTACACACAAAAAAGGTGCAAAAAAAACTCGCCCTCTGTTCTTTTGACAATGAATTTACGGTTAAGTAACCGTGTAACCGTTTATGCGGACACAAGCATGCGCACGCGTATAATGCCGATTCAAAAGTCAGCTTGTGCACGCGAATAGCAAGCCTTCGAAAAACTAATCTTAAACTTTTGTTGCGCGGCCGCCTCAGCGGCCGTGCATACTAATTTCATGTTAATGCACTGAAACTGAAAATGCATGTAAATCATGCTCAGTTTCAGTGCATCACTGAAGCCTGCAGAAACATCGGCTGGCTATGTTGTATGCACGCACGTTGTATGCGTGTGTCCACCTGTATCTGTGTGTGGTATGCAAGTGGTTGTGTATGTGTGTGCGTGTCTCCAGTCTCCACATAATAAGCAGCAATGGCAGGTTGACATCGATACCTGTCTGCAATTTCGACTGTTTTAGCATTCGTTCAGGTAACAATACTCCAGCAAAAGCTTTAGTTCCAATGTCAATCGCAGTATACGATTATAAGTTCGATTCTCGTCAGCTCGGCCATTTTTGCACTTTTTTTTTCAACGCGTGGCACTTGTCTACGAACCACTCTGCTTTTCCTTAACTCAGCGTGCGTACAAGACATGAGAGCACGCTTGACGGTGTTATGAACATGAAGTATGGTGAAGAAATAGAACGTGTGAACTGAATGAAGAAGTACATATTGTGAACTCAAAACCACGAAGTGATTTTTGTTCCTTCTAGAGAAGAAACTATTGTTTTGAAACCAACTCTGCGCAGTGTAAAAGTAGCAGCTGCATGCTGTTATGCGCATATGATTAACACGTAAAGTCAGTATGGGAGCTGACTGCTCTTTTTTTTGAAAACGGCGTTTTTAACAATTTTAAATGAAACATTAGTAAACAACACTTTTTCAGAGGTTTTGAATTGTAATTTTGATTGATTTTTTGCTATTTAAAATTTTTTGCGCATCGCATTGTTTCAGACAAAATAATTATGCAATTCACGTGACTGTCTAGACTATAAATTGTCTGTTTTCCAGTTTAAAACTTCATTCTTCATAAAAAATGTGGCATAGCCTCTAGTACTTCGAATAGCTAAAACAAAGTTAATGTAGGTTTGTTATTATTAAAAAATGAAATTATAATTGTGAATATTTACTGAGCTCTCATATTAGTAATGTTTTTTCCAGAGCAATCTAAACTAAACTAAACTAAGCAAACTAAACATCAATGAAAATTGGAGTACATAGCGTGGCCGAGTGGTCAAAGGCGCTGTTTCAAGATGATTGGATCACTGAATTGGTTCCACCCCCAGCGTTGAATTTTTTCCAAAAAAGTTTTTAGGCCTGCAAAATCTGTTTTAAACTAAAATTTTTGTCAGTAAAGTAAATAGTGCTGAAACCTGAAATAGGAAGTACTTACGGCAACTAATACAGGTTTCTGGATAAAGTTTTCAAGTTTCTACAGTAATTGAGTATGTATTTATGCAAGCACTGATGCTAAATTTAGCAACCGTAGCAAGTATTAATGCGTTCTAGAATCGCAATGCACACTGAAGGCGAAGCTGAATTTGGCGAAATGTTAAGAGTGACAAATATGAATTTTGCACTCAACAAAGGAACCTTGCCCAGTTTGGGGCCTGCTTGTTTTCTTGACGCGATCAACAAGACAGGCTGGTACGTGGCTGGCAGGCTAACTCGCGGTAAATTCTCCAACAGTATGTACTTAGGAACCGTGTCAAAAATATTTTACACGGTTGGCCGTTTACACGGTTTAAAATTCGTGTTTTAAACCGTGTAAATGAATGGCAAAAGCGTGTTTTTAGTTTTCGTAAGCAGTGCTTTGTTGGTGTTTAAATAAATTAAGCATCAGTCGCGTAAAATTACAAAATTGCAAAAAGGCAGCAGGGGATGGTGGTGCGAAATTAAATTCTTAAAAAGGATATTTAACTTATTCGTTGCTCTGACTTTCATATTGAATATTAAAAAATAAGTGTTTAATTTTAATTGATATAATTTTTAATGATGTAACTAGTTTGATAAAATTTAAAGCTTTTAAAATATATGTTTAAAAACAATAGTGTAAGGAAATTAATATGCGCTTAAAGCTCACTTGCAAACTCCAAAATGCTACATAAGTATAATATGTGCTTTGTAATAGCCTAATAGAAATACATACAACATACATACATACAACGTGGAATATCTTTAACATAACAAATGTTAGGATTACTCTTCTTGCTCTTCTTCAAATAAAAAGTCAATATGTTTTTATATTATTTACGTTTTATTAATCATTTTTTGTTTTTCGAACTTCATTAAAATTCCTAATTGATAATTTTAATATGACATTTTTTTAAAACCTGTCTGCACTAGTTGCGTAAATATGGGTTTTAATAGCATACTGATTGCCCCCCCTTAAATGTATTTATTATTTATTGTTTTTGAAACCGTGTATTTGCGCACTCAAACCGTGTACACGGCTTGCCACAAACCGTGTCAAATTTTTCGTGTACACGGTTTTATTTTTGACACAGTTCCTACGTACAGCTACGCTTTTTTTCAGTAGACACTAAAATGAACGAAAACGAAACGAAAACGAAAAAGAAAACGAAAACGAAAGTGAATTGAAGCGAAGCCAACTTTTCCGGCTTGCGCAGCAAAGTTTTGAAAAATTTGACGAGCAGTAGACAAATGAAGGCAGCTGCATGCTGCTTGTTTATTCCAATGTTTACATCACTGGGGGTGTTACTTTTAAGTAAACTTTCGTTAGTTGGTATATAGCTACATAATATATGTATTGTTTTGCAAACTTAACCGTACATTGAAATAAAATAAAAGTAATAAATTAGCGCAAATTGATACAATACTGACTCTCTGACAGGAACTTTGCACTATAAGATATATATTAGTACAAAAAGTAAGAATTTAAAATTTAAATTTTGAACCTGAAAATTTAAAAATTGACGCAATTTATAAAATTAGTAAAGTTGACTTAGGGACTATTCCTTTACCGGATTAAAAGGACTGGACTTATTTTAGTCCGAGGTTTAGGAACGACAAATAGGACTAAACGGACTAAACGGTTTAAAATAAGTCAGCGGTTAAATTTTAGTCCAAACCCATTCCTAAACTATCACTGGACTAAACGGATTTAACATGCACGCTTAACATTAGCGTGCGTAGTTAAGTCCATTTAGTCCGATTGAAAAGCAGCGCGCTAAAAGTTAAGTCCATTTAATCCGGAGGTTTTGGAATGGCATTTTTAAGCGGAACTTTTAAACCGTTTAGTCCGATTATAATTAACCCTTTAATCCGGTAATGGAATGGGCCCTTAGCAGACAAAAATTTTGAACAATGTAAAAGTGACACTTAAAAGTAACTCATCATTTAATAAATATTTAACACCTTTTTGACGGCACCCTTTTTGAAAAAGTTTTGGAGTGCACTTATGCTTGACCTCAGCTGCTACTAGACCCTTTGTCGGCTCCAAAGGGCATGCTGGGCAAGCTGTCAAAAATTGACAACTAAAGAAAACGAAAACGAAAGAAAGTAAGAAATTGAAGGAAAACGAAAGGAAAACGAAAACGAAAACGAAAAAGAAAACAAAAGAAATATCAACTGAAAAAAAAGCGTAGCTGTAAAACGTAATCGTCGAACAGAATTATGTCAGTATGTACTGCCCAATTTCCGAAGTCTCGTGATCCATTAAGAATCAAATATGAATCTCTGCGTATCATCTTTATTCGAAAAAGACTGATTGATGGACAAAAATTTTGGTGCATGCCGCGCCTAATTTTACCGATACGGTAAAATAATAATTATTGTCGTCATGTGTAAATACAGTACTCTCGTCAACAGAAGTGCTTGTTTTAACTAATATGCAACCAAAACTATTTTAAAACATTTGCTTTAACTAATTAACAGCAAAAACTGACTTTAAACTTTTGTTTAAAAAATCAACAGCAAAATCTAATATAAAAAATTTGTTTATACAACTTTAAAGCTGAAACTAATCTTGAATAATTGGTGGGTGCAACGTGCAGCCAAACTAATCTTAAACAATTGTTTTAACTCATCTACTGCTAAACCTAACTTAAAACATTTGTTTTAAATAATATGCAGCTAAACAAATCCTAAACATTCACATGTGCAGCCAAAGCGAATTTGAAACATTTATTTTAATTTTTATTTCGGTTTTTTCCTGTCGCTACCACAGTAGCGACAGGACCTTACATTTGATTTGCTCTAGCGAATTACACGTCTTACGTGTATTCGCTGTGGCAAATGAGTGTGTGGGTCTGTGTGTAATTTTAGTATTGTGTGTGATCGTGTCTTGTGTGTGAGCTGGCCCAGGCGGCCAGCCAGCTAGCTTCTTTTGTTGTTGCTGGTTACTGTAGGTCTAAAATGGCGAGATGTGTTTATTTAGTTTTCTGAAAAACTAAGCATAAAATTTTTTCTGACCGAAATTTTCAGTGTAAAAAATAGGATGCGAAAACCAATTCCAAATTTTTAAGCTCCATTAAAGCATTAAAAATTGTAACCAGAAAGTCAAAGTAAAATTGTAACCATTGTCAAAGTTAATTCGTTGAGTCAAACCGTTTCGTCGCTACATATATAATTGGTGGAATAAGCCTTTACCAAACTAACCACTTGAATAGATAACGTTTTTACTTAGTTACATCAAAAGCACATATATAGTAGGGAAGAGTATGACACTCAGTCTTCCCAGTCCTAGCTAATCGGCCGGAACGATGCTCCGGCCGAGCCCTTTTACGCCTTGATTTCAGGGGGGAAGGATACCCCCCCTCGAATCAAGACATATCTTGATTCAAATGGGGGGACTCCGCCTCAAACCAGGGAAGTGTGTTGATTTCAGGGGGGGGGTACGCCCCCTCGTTTCAGCACATCACCAGCTCACCACAGAGTTTATGCTGGTTCACTGCACACGCCATGGGCAAAAATTTAAAGAAATGGATCATAGAAGTTGATATATTATATTAGACTACTGAATCATTTAAAAATCAACTTCGTCAGTATTAACAAAATTTTCGGGTGAAGAGACGCTTTGTGACCAAAAAAACGTTTTGTTGCGCATATGATTTACACGTAAAATTGAAATTTCAAGAGCCCCTAGTCAAAAATGGGCGATAGCTTCGGTTCCAGTTTTTTACATCTGCGATGCACCTCTATCGCGGCTACAATGTGTGCAAGTTTGAAGCATATCGGAGCGCTTAAACTTTTCACTTATACTGGTAGCCCCCCCCCCCTAAGTCCTGTGTTGTGGGTAAGCCATAGAATCCAGTGTGCGTGTTGCTTAGGACGCCTGCATGTGAATGTGAATGTGCTTCTTGCTTGAGACATCGAATTGGGCACATGAATAAGGTCGCTGATTAAGTTTTCTTGCAGTATCGCAAAGATATTTGAAGGGAGAAAACTTCCCTGAATAATAATTGAGACCTAAAAAATTTGGGGCTGTGGCACAGTCTTTAGCAATCTCAATATCGGCGTGGGCGTAGTTACCAGCACTTTTAGCTTTCCTATTTTTTCAAAATTTAGATATTAATTATTGCAGCATAATTTATTACTTAACTATTTCTGAATGGCAAAAAATAGATTGTAAGCATAGATGCACATAAGGAGGGGCAGGCAGGTTATCTACTCCCCCCTCAGGGGGCCTAGGACCCCCCTCTCAGACAGCGGCAACCCACATCAAATCAACCTCCCACTCCCCCTCTTGAATCCTGAAAAGTGCACCAAAATTGAGTAAGAAATCGAATACCGTAACTGCGAAAATTTTCCGGCTATTGCCGGAAAAACAAAACAAAACCAGAACCACCCTCCGCCGGAGGTCCGGCACCCCACCCTTACCAACTGCTCCCGTGCATCTCCGATTAACTATTTGTGATTAACTGATTTAACTATTTATGCTTTTTTAATTGTCAGCATATTTTACTGATGTCGGATAAATGAATAGGCTGGGTTTACCAATTGTTCTCGAATAATACCAAAAAACCTTTCCGGATTATTAAAAATATGTATAGCGACAGGTTAAACTTCCTTAGAAGCAATTTCTTCCAAGTAATTCAATTCCACCGACAACGATTTACACAAAAAATTACTGCTACTGTTGGAAATTGCTGACCGGCTGGTCGTGGCCATGGATCAGAACTCTATAAATTTTGCATAAAATTGCTGCTTGTTTCGGTTATTTTCGAAGGCTTGCTATTCGCGTGCACAAGCTGACTTTTGAATCGGCATTATACGCGTGCGCATGCTTGTGTCCGCATAAACGGTTACACGGTTACTTAACCGTAAATTCATTGTCAAAAGAACAGAGGGCGAGTTTTTTTGCACCTTTTTTGTGTGTACTTAACAATGTAGGTAAGGTACTAATACACTTAAAATTCTTTAGTACTTAGCAGTGAGTAAGATTATTTTCCAACTTCCCTACACAGGTGTGTACTCTGTCGTCCACATCTAGCGCGAGTGAATGTAGCCGGACTATGTATTTCAGCCATTGAAACCCAACGGTCCAGTCCGTTAGTTGGAAAATATCAGTCTGTGGGAGTATAATAGCGTATTCAAGAACTGTGAATCAAATAGATTCTGGATACAATAGACTACAAAGGAGTATTAGAGCACATGTAGGTATCAGTATTTAGCACAGTAACTAAACTACCAAGCCTAACTTAATAACAAAACAGTATATTTTTAAGCGCTTAACGTCATATTTGTGTAAAGAGTTACACTTGATATTATTTTTGAGATGGTTCAGTTATACTATATGTTAATATGTTTTACTGCAAATGCAGAGCTGTGGTTAATCTTTGGAAATAGACAGACATAAAAGCCGCAAATTATATTTTACAGACAGCCAAATTCCATAACACTCCACACAAAGAAATGCATGGAATTTTCTGGACTGACTGTATGTGTGACAACCCACTCTCTACGCATCTTAGGTTATTCAAAATAAAATAATCATTTCCACTTAAAAAAAGTTTCAAACTAATAAATTAATCAGAAACTTGTGTTATGCCATTCGAATTACACCATTTAATCTACTAAATCATATATGCTGTAAGCGTTCGACCTAACTTCAAAACATTTTGCAAATATGCTGCTTCGAACCCAACCCCCCTCAAATTTTAGTACTGCCTTATTTTCGCAAGCTGACACTTCAGTATTTAAGAAAATAGAATTTTAAGATAATCATTGGTTAACCTAAATTTTGCCTGACCAACTGCTGTACAGTGCGGTAATTTAGTTCCAAAGTATACCTAGGGACTGTGTAATTCTTTAGCTGATTATGCTGAAAATGAGTTCTTATTTACTTTAGCTTACTGAAGCTTACTGAATTGAGATCTCATTCTGCCCTAGTTTAGGTTAATAGTGTCGGTTTTAGCTGGCGTTTGTACTTTTAAAATATATCACAATGATAAACGCCATTTTTTTATCCGTCGCATTAGCATAGATGCACATAGCGCGCGTATCCATCTCCCTCGGGGGGGGGGGGGGGCACGTCCCCTCTCAGGCAACAAGCACCCCCACAACCCGCCACTCTGCCTCGATATCCAAAAAAGTACACCAAAATTAAGGTCAAAGTCGAAAAATCGGGCACGCCCCCTCGCCAATCGCTCCCATGGCATCTGTGCTCAGTAGTCAGTTTTTTTTTTAGTTTCTCAGTTTTTTATCCGTCGTCAAAAAAACCGTTTTCCAGTTGTAACTATTGACCACTAAAGTGTTACTTATAGTTTGTCTATATTTTTATTTCATATATACACAAAGTTTACAGCTGGTTTTAGCGAATATCGGCAAATAGATACTCTTAAATAGAGTTCTTTCACTAGCAACATTTCGCGGGCCGGAATGCGGGCCGGGCCGCAGGCAGGACTGTGGGCCGAATTGCGAGCCAGAGCCTAGTTCATACTAGTCTGGGAGTGTCTGTAGTTGTCCGTGTCCGAGTCCGTGTCTGGAAGTTTGTCAGTAGCCTCTGTCCGTGTCCGTGTCCGTAGGCAGCATTAATTCAGACTTCGATAGACACTCTACGGACAGTCTTAAATTAAAACGAGGACTTTAAGCTAAGAAAGTGTCTTACAGATGTTTATATGTAAGCTAAATATTACAGGCCAAGATAAATCGGCAGAAAAACTGTTAACTGCTTTACAAAAAGTGAAGCAAAAGAAGTTTATTGTTGAAAGACAGAGCATACATCATTTTTTAACGAATGAAAGAACTTGAGGCGACGAGAATCGAACTCGAGACGCTCTCGTCGACAAGAATGCTAATTACTACACCACAGCCCTCAGGTCTCGTAGGCCCTATTTATCAGCAGTCTCCTTACTTTGAGCATTGTCGCGACCATACAACGATACTAGGTCGGTACATTAGAGATCGGCCGCTAAGCCAAGTGTCGGCCCCGGGCCGGCCCGGGGCCGCAGCCATTTTTACCGGGGGCTGTTGCAGTTGGCCCGGGGCCGGCCCGGTCGGCCCCAGCCGGCCCGCTGTTTGCCGGGAATCTTCCCTGGACCGGCCGGTCGGCCCGGAGGGCCCTGGTTGGCTTGATCAGTAATAAAGACTGCTGAAGTCCAAAACGACGAACATTTTGCTTCGATAAATCGGCCACAGACTAGCCGCCAAAAAAACACATGGAATATGACGTTTGATGCAAATTTGGAATTGATAAAACGTGTGGAATGTTACACACTATATCGATGCAACTCAGTACTGAGACTCAATTGGTTTCTTGCTTTCTTCAATAAATGCAAATAATTTTTCTGATGCTCAAGTTCCTTGTACCAAATTTTTCTGTTGCATTCTAGACGACCAACATAATGTTTCTACTTTTGATGCTATTATATGCGACTAGCGCTGTCAGAAGTTACGATGTGTTGAATGATATGGACTTGGAACGGTTCAATAATCTACCAGTATCTGCAAAAAATAAGCCCTATTTTA
Organism: Trissonchulus sp. WLG1_4; assembly: GCA_030248245.1. Lineage (NCBI taxonomy): Eukaryota > Metazoa > Nematoda > Enoplea > Enoplida > Ironidae > Trissonchulus > Trissonchulus sp. WLG1_4. The sequence continues at coordinate 26,803 of JASANF010002726.1, read as the reverse complement.
TAGGTTGGTTTTGTTACATGGTTGGTTGCAATAAGATTACAAGCCCATTGCTGTGTCTTCATGTTCGAACCACAAATTAAATACCTACAAATATTAGCAGTAGCACACGCTGAGATTTTAAAACTATCTGATAATTTTGGAGATGGAGACCGATTGGTGATGTACCTACATACGCATGTAACAACATCGTAGATACAGCACATGAGAAGTAGGGTAATAGTGTATTAAAGGCCAATTTCACAATATCATTTCTTTACGAGACATGATAATTGGGCAAAGTGCATAGGTGTAGCTAGGTACTTATGATCGGTACTGTGGCTTGATTTTTTAGAACCTGTAACCTGTCTGGACGATACTGAAAACTGCTGGAACCTGCACGTAGATTACTGCACGTCAGACCGGCGCGCGTACGCACTTGGACCGACGGGCACGCCGCGCAAGCATAGTCTGAACCACGGCCCATGTCTTGACGGCGCCCAGTGCATGACCACCGCTGACTCTCCGATCCCAGGCTGTGAGACCGAGGACGGATGGCAGCCCTGTTTTGGTGACGTTGGCAAGGAAATGTTCTTCATGAACGAGCCACTAGCACACCGGGACGAAGGACCAATGTGTCCTAAAGCCTCATACAGTACGGTTGTCTTTAGTTGACCATTGCATCACATTGGCCAAGTGCCTTTCCATAAAAAAATTATCTGTCAGCCATTACACGAAAACAAAGATAGTACAGTGTGAAATCAGATAGGAAAGGGATGCTGACTAGACAGTCTCAGCATTGAAATGACCAAACAGGGGATTTAAACCGCCCATTTCTGAATCTGCAGACCAACGCTCCAACCATTCCAGCTGCTAGGCCAATACTGAACTGTCGTTAATCCATTCAAGTATCTAAGTACAGCCTATCTTAGTTCACTTTTGAATCCGTGAATTTTATACGTGAATATAGTACGTAAGTAGCTCAACTATTTTTGTATGCCAAAAATCAAATCAGTGGCACAGGAATGCTTCCCACCGTGTTGCACAATTTTTTCAAGCAGTATGGTTTAGTGGACGTAGAGGATCCTCGCTGCCGTACCCCGGAAGGCGACTGCTACTTTCGGACTCTGCCCGCCTGTAACATGCAGCAGTACCATGGAAACCGATCCACAAAAATTGGCACGGACACAGAGTGCATGGTTTGGAGTGACCCAATTCACAACACTACGTAAGTACTACTGTTGTTTTGATACTTGGAAAAAATTTAAATATGATATAGATATGATATAAATACAATACTATGAATTTAGATTTGATACTTCTGACATTTGATACTCATTAAACATGACACCATAATGTAAATATCATACTATTAATACCAATTTTAATATGGATACCGGTATCAAAAGTATTAATACCCAAGTATCATAATTTATATCAAAAGTATCAAATCGTATCAAAACAACAGTAGTGAGTACATGGCTTAGCGTAAAGTTTTTGCCTGTGTAATATAGCTAAGTCTTTTTTGAGTGGAAAAGAAAATAAAAGAAAAAGAAAGAACACTTTAATTGAAAGAAAGGTGTCAATAAAATTTAAAAAGATGAATGAAAGAAAGAAACTCTTTAAAGAAAGAAATTTTAAAAAAATGAGGAAGAAATTTAAAAAAAATTTAAATAAAATGGAAGAAAAAACAAAAAAGTAATTAGGTAGGAGATAATTTTGAATTGCATCAGAAAACTGATTAGCGCAGATGTATTACATAAATGAAGTAAACGGTGTCAGGCTGATACGTATATGTTAAGCATGGGCACGGTTAATAAAATCATTAACCGGTTAACAGATATTTCGGTTAATGCACTAACCGGTTAACCGGCGGTTAACCGATAATGGGTTAACCGGTTAACCGGTTAACCGATAATTATTCATATGTAACTACCGTTAACATTATGGTTATTGGTTATGCGATGGCCATTTATACAAATAAATTTAGTACGACTAAATTAGTGACCATAAGACATGAATGATACGTGATATCTCTGTGTGGTGAAACAACACATGGTCAGAATTAAACGTTGACCGCTTCTGGAACGGTTAACCGGTTAACCGATTAACCTATTTTTTCGGTTAATTGGTTAACCGACCGGTTTTGGTTAACCGTTCGGTTAATTTTATTAACCGGTTAACCGAAAAATTTTCGGTTAACCGGTTAACCGTCGGTTAACCGATAACCGTGCCCATGCCTAGTATAGATAGCCTAGCCTAGATATGTATCAATACGTATCGGATTAGGGTAAACTCGGGTAATCCGTCACTCGGGTATTGCCGTCATTCCTTAGTTTGCTAGTTTAGCGCAGGCGCCACTTAATTTTTTAGAAATGGAAAGATGCATCATTACTTTTATCAGCCGATGAGCGTTAATTTGAGCTATCATTGAGCTATCAGAGACCAGAGGGTGTACTCCCCCTGAAGTTAAGACACTTTTCTTGACCTCAACGGGGTCCCTCCGGAATCAAGACATGTCTTGACTCGAGGCAGGGGCTGAAATCAAGGCGTAGAGCGGCCATCTCGGCCGGCCGGAGCATCGTTCCGGCCGACTGGCCAGAGTAGGAAGAGTGTCATACCCCCTCCTATTATGTACTCTTGATAATAGGAAGATTATGACACTCTCCCGAATATGCCTTGGGCCTTGCGTCCTTAGTGGAGGGCAAAATAGCCCTTTTTGTACGGTTTTCAGACGAGGGTACCCCCCTGCCGTTTCTGATTTTGTCGCTAATTTGACATTTGTGAATTGACACGTGTGTCGATGGATGCAAAAATTTGTATTCCTGTATCTAAAAAAGTAAGTTGTTTTTAAGTGAAGCGTCACCTTAAGGAAGTGACGGCAATCGGCGATTTTGTGACGGCATTAGTCAATTTTGTGACGGCATTAGCCGATTTTGTGGCGGCATTAGACGGACAATGACGGAATTACCCGAGTATAGTGACGTAAATGTCCGAGCGATAGGAGCTTTTTTAGTTAGAATATAAGTATAACTAAACAGCAATTTAGTTACTACATTTTGATGCTGGTAATGACTGAAATGCTGAAAAACTTATTTCCAAAATTTAAAGGCATTTAGTTGATTTTTCCATAAGTTAGGTTCAAAAAACCGCGAGAATTTGCTAAATTTTGAAAAAAGTGACGGTTATACCCGAGTTTACCCTAATTACGTTATTGATTCAGCCACTTTAGAATCAAAACTGTACATATTTAATTTAAATATCTTTAGTCTGTGAGGGGGCAAGCCCCTTCTCTAAACTCAGAGACTTAGGACCTATTCTTTTACCGGATTAAACGGACTGGACTTATTTTAGTCCGAGGTTTTGGAATGACAAATCGGACTAAACGGTCTAAACGAGTTAAAATAAGGCAGCTTAATTTTAGTCTGAAACTACCATTAGACTAAACGACTTAACATGCACGCTTAACATTAGCGTGCATAGTCTAGACCGCTTAGACCGATTAAAAAGCAGCGCGCAAGAAGTTAAATCCATTTAATTCGGAGGTTTTGGAATGGCATTTTTAGCATGAATTTTAAACCGTTTAGTCCGATTATAATTAACCTTTTAATCCGGTAAAGGCCCTCAATAGCATGTCTGTTGCTGGAACGAAGTCTTGTCTGTATGCCCGTTTGTGCATGTAGCATGTGTTGGTGAACAGCCATGATTGAAACGTAATTGATATTGAAATTGTCTAATTTCAATTATTATTTTCAATTGAGCGTAGGTGTCATCATTATTAGCTTGAACCTTTGTTATTGTAAACACATTACGATTTCTTTCAATACTTTGTTAATAAACTGTCAATAGAATGGACTCAGTTTGGTCCGAAGTTTAAGAATCGTTAACAAGTTAAAATAAAACAAGCAGCCCCTAAAAGGAGCAATCTTTCAACCCGGGGATTCATATAACAAAAATGTAACAAACGGGTTTTAAGCGGAGTCTATAGAGCTAGGAGTTATATTATCTTGTATGATACTTACGTCTAAGAAACTTAAGGGGTTAGCGCCTATTCCTTTACCGGATTAAACGGACTGGACTTATTTTAGTCCGAGGTTTAGGAATAGCAAATCGGCTTAAACGGACTTAACGAGTTAAAATAAGTCAGTGGCTTAATTTTAGTCTGACCCCTTTCCAAAACTACCACTGGACTAAACGGATTTAACATGCACGCTGTACATTAGCATGTTTAGTCAAGTCCGTTTAATCTGGACGTTTGGGAATGGCGTTTTTAAACTGAATTTTTAAACAGTTTAGTCCGATTAAAGTTGACCCTTTAATCCGGTAAAGGAATAGACCCTTAGTAAAATATAGCAATTACCCTGCTCTGTATTTCTGTGACTACATAGTGCATTAGCAGATAACAGAAGGACTGCACAGTGCATAGCAGATTATAACAGTACAATGGCTTAGTAGCTTAAACGTTCCAACACAACTTTTACAAAAAGTATTGATATATACCAGTTTGCCAAAAATTATGCTATTCACCGAGATTAGAAGTATGACATGTTTGCAGTAAGGTACATAGGTTGAGTGAGTGGCGTCACCCGGTTGAACGGCTATTGAAAAAAAAAATTACATATTTTAACTTATATACACTTTTACTGAGTGCATAGGTAGTCCTTAGTCCTCTTTTGTTGTCGCAATTCGTGGTGACTTTCGTTGTGATCCGTAACTTATTAAAAAATGGCTTCAAATCTTTACATCATTCACTTTCATTGGGTTTCGTAACACAGTGGGTGGATTTCACCACGGTGGTTTTTAAAAACCATGGTTTAAACCACGACTATGGTTTAAACCTGGTTTAGAAAAACCCGTTCGACAGAACAGTTCGTTACGAAATTATTCTAAAATAGAGCAATTTCTATCGTAATGTTCTAAAAAACTGGGCTGACTGAGCTCGTTAGCCAATCAAATTCCTTAAACCTGGTTTAAACCATGGTTTAAACCATGGTTTAGAAAAACCATGGTTTAAACTGCATTTCACCAACAATTTAAAACCATGGTTTTTCAAAACCATAGTTTTAGATGACAAAATTAACATAATTATATGATTTTTTATATGAAATGACTAATAAATGAATTAAATGGATAAAAAAGGCGTTAATACTGTTATTATATAGTACGATGACATTGCTAGAATAATTTATATGTTGTAAATATAATAATTTAGTGTGTGAAAATTTGAATTTTGTTAGAATATTTAAGTTATTTTTTATTATATTAAATTATTTTTACCTAAAGCACGAGCTCAGGTAGCATTATAACCGCTCAGCGGACATTTTCTTTCAAAATGACGCAAAAAAATTTGCGCAATTGCGTCAGATGACGCACATTTTTTACGAAAAAACACTGGTTACCCTCCTCTAAAAACTGTACATACATTATTTGGTCGTCGGGTTCAATGGTCCCTTAAGGGGGGGGGGGCTACCCAGGTCAAAAATCAAAGTTCTCAAATTTTGCTTAATTTCACATATGTTACTCCCCTAAGCCACCCCAACCTCAGATAAGAACAGTAAGCTTGAAGGTGCACTTTTGGTTCAGTGCATTTGTCATTGTATTACATAGGCAAAAGTGCGCAAAAAAAGCCTAAAAGTAGCCCTTAGTTGGACAGTTCTAACACAAACCACATCAAGCCAATCAGGCTGAAACTTGGCATAGAATAGCCCACATGTATGCGCAAAATCGTATGATCCGGATTTTCGATATGTATTTTCAATTCTAAAATCGAGGACAAAAATGTGAAAAAACGGCCGTTGTTTTGGCCCGCCAAATTTGAATGATTTTATATTTAGCGTCACTGCTCAGGGCATGCACAAAAATTTTAAAAATGGATCTTAGAGGTTGAGATATGACATTGAGCTATCGAATCATGTAAAAAGTAGCTTCGTCAGCATTAATAAAGATTTAGAGTAGAGAAACGCTTAGCAACCACAAAAAGCGTTTTTTGCGCCTATGAGTTACACGATAAATTGTTATAGTTACACGATAAATAGTTGTGTGCAAATTTGAAGCAAAGCAGAAAACCTAAAATTTTCACTTCTAGAGGTACTCAAAAAAGGCCTCAAGTCATTTTAGGAATGGCTTTATAGGTACTTTCCTATTATATAGTTTTGGTGCTGATCCAGGTGTAGTCATCGTTTAGTTCAATTCATTGAAATTTAAAATAATTTAAGCTTTGATTTTAGCTTCACGTTGTATATACTACTTTGCGCTAAATGGCTGTAGTAAACTTAATTTATTTATTTAGTTTATTGTAAATCAAATTGAAAATATTTTCAACTAAAATAATTTTATACAAAAATGGAAAAATTCCTCTAATATACATAAAGCACTTGAACTTGTGACAACTTGGGCGAAAAGACGCTGACGCTGACGCTGACGCTATTCAATTTAGAACAGAAAAGTTTGAAACAACAAAAGGTTGTGTTGAATAAGCCCATTAAAATAAACATACGCAGAAATAATGCAGCAAAATTGATTAAAACTATCATGATTTTTCATTTTTAAATTGAAAAACCAGGTCTGAACGTGGTTTTTCTTTCAATGGGAGAAAAACCATGGTTTAAACCTGGTTTAAGAAAAACCACGTTGGTGAAAAGGGGTTTAGAATGTTTGATTACGAAAAGCATGCGATCTAGTTCGGCAGAACACATTTCGAACAAACTTTAGTGCAAAAATTAGAATAATGCGTTCTTTTTCGTACTCAAAAACGTTCTAAACCACCTTGGTGGAAAGGGTTTTTCAGAAAAACCATGGTTTAGACCAGGTTTAAGAAAAACCATGGCTTAAACCACCGTGGTGAAATCCACCCAGTGAGTTTAATCAAATGTTTTGTGAGCTTGAATGACGGCTTAGAGATCTCTCTTCGACGCTCGTAACTCTAGGATTGATAAAAAAACCACGTGTCGGACGTGTTCCGGTTAAATGTTGAAAGAAAGATGAAGACCTCAATTTAAAAGAATGGAAGATATGGAGCGCCTGGAATCGAACCCGTCCCGCTTGCTTCAAAGACTACACCACAGCCCCCGAGTCTCATAGGCCCTAATTCTCATTTACAACCTAAATACCGTAGGTGCGTGTAATTTCGCGCATTTTTGTGTTTATAGATGAACAGTTACAAACAGTTATAATAATATTACTTATTAAAAAAGCCTCAGCAGTTACGCTAAAAAAATTGAAACATAATTGAAATAGAAAATAATTGCAAAACTGAAATTGAATTGAAAATATTTCGAGAAAAAAATTGAAATGGTATTGAAATTGAAAATATTTGGCAAAAAAATTGATAATGGTATTGAAATTGAAAATAATTGGGCAAAAAATTGATAATGGTATTGAAATTGAAAATAATTTCATAATTGAAACAACCCTAGTGTGGACACTTTTGTCCGTGATACCCCCCTCTGAGCTGACCCATCAGGATAACCCATCATCATCCCAACAGGATATATATATATATATAAAGAATTTAAATTTAAATATGCTCTATTTTGGGGGCGACGCGTTGGGCGCAAATGTCGCAGAAACGCAAGCTTAGTAGGTGGGGGGGGAGTGCCGTGGAGACTTCGAAGTAGTGGCGTGAACATGTATGAGAATAGAACGTCGAAGAATATTTTTTATTTCAGATATAATGTGAATCATAAAGTTTACGAAACTAAAATCAAGCCAATAGGGGACCACAACTTGTGTCGTCCAAACAACCCAACATATAACAAACACATGCCTTGGTGCTTTGTTCGACCTCACCCACAGGGCATGATCTATGTGGCATTTTGTTACGATGACCAACCACATAGTTGTGAGATATAGTTTCCTTATTTGTATTCACAACGTTTTGAAACAAATTTACAAACAAACAAAAAGGTGTTTCATGTAAACATAGTTCAAATCGAACTTATGATACTACATGAATAATATTTTTCATTAGGAAGTTGTCTTTCGTTTTATTTTTCGTTTTCCTTCATTTTAGTTTTTCTTTCGTTTTCTTTAGTTCTCAAAACTTGACATCTTGACATCAATGGGTATGATGCGTTTACTTTGCACTGTTATTTATGCCAAAAATATTTTTTTAGACGTGCGATCCACAAAATATTATTGCTTGGGTAACGAACGCGTGTAAGCGAAATCGAAATAACACTTTTTGTGCTATAGCGCTTTTTTTATGCGCTATATGCGCTATGAAATTTGCTGTATACTTAATAGTTGGTTTGACAATGAAATAGGGATCGACCGCGGATCCTGATTCGGCGCCGGATCCAAACCTGCCGAATCCAAACCTGTTGGCTCCGGATCTAGTATCAAATCGGCTATTCTTAACGCAACTAACTGTTTCAAGGGTACCCCCATTGGTGTTTTACTGATTTTTTTCATTAATCCCGATTTTTGACTTTTTAATCTGATTTCTCTAAAAATCGTGCTAGATGCCCTTACAATATATCAAAATTAAACAGTTCAAATGTTTAACTGCTGTATATACCTTTGTGTCCTCAGCTACTCGTATGTTAGTAGTTTCAGTGTGTCATATGTGAGTTTTCACTGGGTCATGTTTCCAGCCAGACTGTTCCTTGTTAACCGCTGCACTTCCTCAACGTAATCTTATTTACTAAAATCTTGAACATCAGCAGATCTCCGCAGCAGTGCATTTATTTACCCACCAAATTTTAATAAAGTGCATTCTGAAGCGCATATCGTTGCGTCAGAAAGAAAGTTGGCTAGCTTCTGGGGACGGTTACCCCCAGACCCTTGCAACTTTACGGTTTAATATTTATTATAAATTTCCTTCAACAAACCCTATCAATATCCCTATTTTAGTGTAATAACACGAACAACTTCAACTAACAGGCTTCAACGTCAGTATGTAACTGCTAAGTTCACGTTCCCTTAGAGTGGCGACTGTCGACTCCCGTCGGCTGTGCTATTGTGGCAGTATTTGACAGCGCATTTTACAACTTTTCGTAACTAAACGGGCTTTTTGTAATTTTCTTAATCACTTAAATATAAGTCATTTGCTGAATCACTAAAACATAAGGCATCACACCAAAAAAGGTGTGCATATGTCAAGTTAAACAAAAATTTATCTTTTTTTTCATTTTCTTTGACTTTTGACATTTTTTTCATTTTTAGAAAAGTGTGTGTGCCCTAGACTACTATCCGGATCCGGTTCCGGGCGGATCCAGCAAATTTGAATCCGGATCTGGCAGAAATTTTGGATCCGGTCGATCCCTACAGTGAAAGTACTCAAAACAATCACAGTTCAAAACATTATTGTATAGCTCATGCATAAGAGTAACATTAAATCAATCAATTTTTTGCACATTTATAGCAAAGAGTTGAAAGACTGTAATTTTTTTAATATTAGCTTGGTATGAGAACACTGAAAATGATTTTTTTAAAGAAAAAGCGCTATAGTTGAAATTATCGATAATGAAGTTTTGGCCGAAGTCAGTTAGAATAACTAGTAACAATGATTACACGGATGTATAGATGATATAGATGATACCACAATTTAGTAATTTGTTTGGAAACTAAAAAGACATCTTTAAAGAAGAGGCCGAGACTCAGATTGTTGTGCGAGTGTATGAGAAAAAATTCAGAATTAATGTTGCATCAGTAGGGATACCCCCTACTCAGGGTAGACTTTTCCGCAGCAAGAGAATGTCGAAATTAGTCTAAAAACGCGTTTAAACGAATATATTCACACGTCACAGTTCGTCACGTTACGTATTTTACGTACGTTCCAAATTGGCGGTATTCGCGCATGAATAAGCGCTCCGCATTATTCTCTATAGTTGTCATGATAAAAGAAAGGCTGCCAGCGATTTAATATACCTAAATTGTAGGCTTACACGTTTTTGAGCAATGACGTGTCATGTGAATAGACTTTTATGCATATTTTTATAAATTATACTTTTGACGTTAATAATAGCATTTAAATTTAATATTTAAAACCATCATTTTAATTTGTTTTATATTTTGAATAATGTTTTGAAAAAGGGGACGTAGCCTGAGTTCAAATTGGCCGCATTGAAAAATTATATATTCTACTCTTGTGTGACTGGTTCAAGTCAGTCGGCGATTTTCACGAAGACGGGGGGAGGCGCGCTCACGCTTGAACAGGGGATAGGTAGTTAGGTGTGCGCGCCAGTGAGGACTAGGGCTAGGTCCCCTGAGCTAGGTACATGCTTTTAAGATAGTTTTGTTATTTTCTCTCGTTATAAAATGTTGTGTTAATTTTATATTGAATAAAAGTTTCCATTTTTAAATAAAATTCTGAACCTCAAAAACTGCCTCCTTAGGGCTTCTTAGGGCCTTTTGACTGTAGTAGCCCTTGAAGGGCTTTGTAGCTATTTGTTGGGGAATTCGTGTGTGAGCCCCGGACCTAGTTTGGGCAGATTCTTGAGCGATTTAGGGCGCTTTGCCCCGGTTTTCACCGTTATAGCGCGTTCCACTTGGGCTCGGGCGCACGGTCATTTCTGCCCTCGGCCCTCGCCTTTCATGGCCTAAATTCCAAAAGCCCCGTGGTTCGCGGTATAACATTAAAAAAATTTCATTACAGTACGACGCAGTAATGAAATAAATGCAGCAGCAGTGACAGATGCAGTCGAATAAATGGTGCGAGTTTGACGGATCCACGCTGAAATTTCGTTGGTGGGAAGTTTTCCTAAAATTCTTCGACAAAAATATTTTATGCCAAATCATAAAAAAAAACAAAGCACCGCTTCCCTGCCCTAGATCTACCACTGCTTCCAGCTGTTTGCAGATATCAAAGTTACAATGAAAATCAGTCATCTTATTTAAACCAAAGGATGAGTTCGACGGGTGGATCAAGACACATCCTTGATTTAGGATATTTCCCACTGTGGAAATAGGCATGTGTCTTGATTCGAAAGGTCCCCTCGTTAAGCTATGTTGGCTATTTCGGCCGAAGCATCGTTCCGACCGATTTGCAACCCTACTGCGAACCAAATCACTAAAGTTGTGGTAATAAATGCGCAATTTTTTTGATTTAACGGTACTTAATAGGAACTGGGGATTTTCTGAGGCAATAAGAGTCAAGGCAGTGTGCCAGCTCGCCATTTTGGGTGCAAAATTTTATCAATTTTCCTTTCAATAGCGAACTTTTTGACACCAGAGTTATACAACACATGCATATAAAACATATAAGTGATTTACGACTAAATGTTGGGGGCTTCGAAGCTGGTCAAGACCAAGAACCGCAAAATAAGAATCGGTAAATGCTTTTAAAGGAAAAAATTGACATTAGTGTGCACAGAATTATTTGGTTTGCTAGCACTTAAAGTCAGCAAAATGGGATTGTTTGAGGCAAAGTAGAGTCCAAGCAATGTGCCAGCTGGCCATGTTTGGTGCAAAATTTCATGAACTTCCCCTTTGATATCGAACTTTTTGACACCAAAGTAATTCAATGGATACACATGAAAAGTAAATTACAACAAGATTTTTGAATGCTTTAATTTTGGCCTCAACACCAGAGAACAAAATGTAAAAATTCGATAACCAGTTTTGAGGGAAAAAATGACATTTACACTAACGTAACCTGAAAACCCGAACAGCTTCAGAACAACAAGTAGCAAAATTTCAAAGACCATTATAGTAAGTTTGAGTGTGCAAAAAAGCGTGACAACAAGGGAGCAAGGCACGGAACTTGAACGAGTTTGTATGGTCAAACTAGGTTATTTCATAAAAAGTTGGTCGCAAACTTTTTCAAAAAAGAGGTCGTACTCCCAAATCGATTTGGCTGAACTTTTGCATCAGGCAAGCAGGGTAATAAGACTACAAATGCATGAAAACAAATCGACCGGCCCGGCCTTTTGAAATAACTGTTTGGACCAAAAACCTGAAATTGAGCGTCGAAAAAGTGCAAAAAAATCCGACTTAAAGGGCTCTGGTAAGCTACATAATTGTAGTACCGGCACCAAATTAAACCAAATGTAGCATCAAATATTCGTCAATGCAGACGTAATAGGAAATAATGGAAAGTTGCGTATGTCAGAAGTAACATTGACTAACGCGACGACAACTTGAGGGTATCAAAATTACGAAAAATGGTCATTTTCAGAGGCGCATACTGAAAAAACCGCAGCGAAATCAGAGCTAATTTTTACGGTTTTGTTAATGTGGTAGGTCCACCTACAAAACATAAAAAAATAAAGCAAATCGAAGGGGGTCGCCAAAAAAGCCAAGCACCGGGTGGTCGATTTTCTCAGAACCCGAGTCATATATATATATATTAGTATTACAGTATGTATTGTATTACAAAATGATAAATATAATATTTCGGATTTGAGTATACCGATGGAATGCTAGTGTTATTCGAAACAATGTTTTAATAACATTTAGGTTGAATTCTTTTAGGAAAAAGAATATATTTTGGAACTGTTCCATAGTGTACAGTTTCTACATGAAACTTATTTAACGCGTTCTGAACATAAGGCTTTCGTGGCCCCCGCGGGGTAGGATAGACCAGTGGATTCTTCCAAGTACGCAACTAGGTATTTAGATACAAAAATTAGTTACATTTGTCAGACGATTTTTCAAAATTATTATACCTTGAAAACTTAGCTTAGCTTTTCGAGTGTTTCTGACGTAACAGACGTAATGAAAATTAATTATAATTTGTTAATGAATAGCGAATATTATAGATTTTACTGAAGCAAAATTTTTCCTGCTTTATAGTTTATGCCTTCCGTTTCTGTACCTACTTATATTATTCTTTGTTTATACCTCATGAATGTTCGGCTCTGTGTTTATGCCGACATGGGTTGCGCCGGGCAAGGTCACAACAAGGTCACCGGGTTGCTGCTCCACGATGTAGTGCGGGATATTGTGACGCCGCAGCACTGTGGAATCGAAATACAGCTTCCTGTGATGCCATATGGCATTTTCACAGATTCCCAGTGATGTTGTCATGTCCTTTAGATGATTTCGCCCATTCGGCACCACAGTCCAGATTTTGGAAGCGCCTGAAATCCCGTTTACTTGTTAAGTTCTTGGATATCTTAAAGTGGGTGAGCAGAATGAAAAAGAATATGCCTGAGCCCTAAACCTTAAGCGTAAGCCCTAAGCCTAAGCCTGAGGCCTACTCTAAGGGTAAACAAGGCAGACCTGAAAATGTGCAACCGTCACAACTGTCATACAAAAGATCTTCCGATGACCCACTTTAAAAATTCCAAGATTTTTAATTGTGATCTATATAACGCAACTGGCTTAAGATTGTAGCGAAAGTAAGGAAACTAATTAGTAACCGTATATCAGATTATTCAGTCTGAAAGTATTAGTGAAATTACCGAATAACACAATTTAACTACCTCCGCTTTTGGACCACCAAGCATAGTTGAGGCTTGGCAGCGAGCAGTCTTCCTCGTGACACGGGAAAACACTGTCCTTTGCTCCATAGTACAATTGAGAAGTTGCAATTCCAGGATACTCATGGCCTGAGTTTTGCTTGATGTCAGCAAGCAAATTGGCATTTTCAGGGTCGTCAGTTTTACAGTCTGGCATCAGGGTATCTGAGCCCCATATACTGCCAAGCGAACCCGGCATTGAAGGAGCGTACAGACATTTACGTCGCTGTACCGTTCGCCAAAACTGCTCCTTGTTGAGATATCCATGCTTTCTAAGTACTATGTTGCAAAGTCTGTGTTTTCTAATGCCGCGCCCTTTCTCAATCGGCTCGAGTGACTGCTCTTGGATCTGTAACAAAAAGTACTTATATATATATAAGGTGTTGGACTACTTGAAGAATAGTAGACTCGAAGCCGACTCACATTATTCACGATTTTTTTTTTAATTTTGCCAATTTCAACAATTCATCCAAACTAGGTCGGTATAAGATTATCACAGTTATGTGGTAAGATAACAAATGACCGTGACGGGTGTTTGCCCGGGGGCTGACTCTTCCTTTCTCACGCTTGCGAGATGGCACCGCGGGCGCTTTTTTGCCACCAAATATATATATATGTATGTGTGTGTATGTCTATGTCCGTATGTGCGGGTGTAGGTAGCATACATTTCTAGTTTTTTGATTTTGCTAAATAGCATTAATTTACACTTACCGGAACACCTTTGATTTTGCGATTTGATGATGGGAACGGGGCATGGGGAAAAGCGTGGGGACTAACATCGTTTAAAGTTCTTCCTGCAGTCAGCCTGAACACCAACACTCGACTGGCTTCTGCCAAATAACTATACTGTCTAATTAGTGCAATAATACCGCCCTGGTTTGGCCAGTCGTTGGCTGCCACAATAATAGGCTCAACAGTCGTCATTGCTAAACAACATAAAATTTGATACATATTATGATTGTCTTTCGCAATATCACGTGGATGATGACTCATCATTGTGTGGTTTCTCGCGCCTTGAATGACGTGTGTTATTGCGCAATTTGTAAACAACTTTGTTGACAATAAGCGCTGTTTTAACGGCAAAAAATTGAGCATCTTCTATTATAAAAGTCAGCTGCTTTTTCTGACACGAATCAGTCGATAGTAATGGTTTCCGGTGATTTTCTACTTTAAAACCTATTTTTGGAATGGAATTAAAGTGTACAGAATGTGACAGAATTTTCAAGGACAAGCATGCACTACGAAAACATACGAGGAGTAGTCATGGAGACAAAATCTTTTGTCCATCATGTCGAAAACCGTTTGGGCGACTAGACACTATGAAGACCCATATGAAGACCAAACATTCAAAATCACACAACTTGAAAACGAGACTCGTTCCTTATTCAGACTCAGAATCCGGACCGGAGGAAGATGCTCCGTCAACTTCCGCACAATATGATAAAGTTAGTGTAGCTTTCTTGTTTAGTGTAACCAAAATAGTTTGCTAATTATGACTGATTTGTGTACGTTTCTTCTGAAGTGCTTGTAGAATAAAATAAGTACAGGGTGATTTAGTATGAAAGTCATGTAAAAAATACGATTTAAACATAATGCGATGTTATATCGATTTGGAAATGCGAAGTGTGAGACTGTTAATGAGCCCAATCTAAACCCTAAAAATCAAAGTAAGCAGTCTTTTTGTTTGTTTTAGACAACAGACGACAATCTTACCTGTGACCAATGTTTCAAAAAGTTCAAGCGACGACAGCATTTGAACCGTCATAAACGGGAACAGCATGAGAACCTCTTGAAGCATAAGTGCAATCAGTGTAATCACGTGTTTAAACGCAAACATCAACTTGAAGATCATCAGAAACGTGCGCATCAGTCTAACAAAAGAAAATCACTATCAAATATGGATCAAACTTATCACAAGAAACAAAAATCGCAAGACGATTGGACAGTCGACCCCCTTCAACCACCGCACATCTTGGATATTGCAGACTCTATTGAAGAGCTTTACCGAAAATATTGGCAACAAATACGAGCTCATATTCACAAAACTCAAAAAATTCAGGACCGATTCAATTTTCAACTAGAAGGAATGGACATGCAGGAAATCATTTCAAATTTAGTGCGTGTTTTCAATCAACAACGATGGAAATCTAAATGGAATATTTCATTTGGATTTATTCTCAAAGACACAATTACTGACAACTATTCTTATTATTACAGCAGCGATAACACTAAATTATTAAACAAACCTAAATTTGTCGGTAATCAAAATGATTTTCGACAATTAACTGAAGAAGTGGAACAAACCGACCCCCTCGAGGGGGCTAAACAACAGCGGACATCGACGAAATATCAAGTGGAACGGATTACGAATATGACAGTTTACGTTAATAAAATCATTCGTCACCCAATTGGAACTCCTATCAATTTACCATCGTATGTTCGAAACAACCCCGCAATTCAAAATCTCACAACTGACGGGCATGGTAGGTGTTATAACGATAATTTATGTTTTTTCCGTTGTTTGGCTGCAGCTGCACAACAATCGCGTCGATTTGAACTTTTAACTAAACATTTATGTCGACAGTGGTGCGCTAAAAAAGAAGCTGATATTGAAACATTTCCTGGTGTTATGCTGGACGATATTGATGGTTTGGAAAATTTATTTCACACAAACATTTACGTTTATGAACTGAATAAAAGCGGCGACGATCATACGCGGCAAAATATTAATGAAATCGTCGCGCAAGCTATTGCAAACGAACCTGTATTTATACCCCCGCTTATTTTTGAACAGGAAGATATTGACGAAGAAGATGATTTTGAAATTACGGATGACGTACAACCTAAATCGCGAAACCCGTTTATAGACGACGCGGCGGATGAAGTGGGAGACGCTTACACCGAAATAGACAATGGCGATGTAGAAGTCGAAGTGATCGGAAATGATACTGAAGAACGAATTGAAATTGACAAGATTCCACTTACGGAACCATACGCAACTCTATTACGGCGATCTGATCATAAGTTTGGCAAAACTATTTACTTGAATCTTTACGAAAATCATTTTTCCCTTATTAAAGATATTGAACTTTATTGCAAATCGTGGAAATGTCATTTGTGTAATAAGCTCTTTACTCATAGAAACGATCACAGACGACACGTGACTATTTGTAACGGCGGCGTTCCTGAATTTACCTACCCCGGCGGGGGTTTTGGGCTTTCAAAGACTATTCACGAAGAACTTTTAGAAGAAGGATACCGAATTGACGATCGTTTTTACCCTTACCGTGCAACATTCGATTACGAGGCAATGTTTAATGCTACTGACCAAATTTCATCTTCTGGAAAGTTACATTTTACAAATACGCTGGAACCCGTTAGCGTGAGTGTGGCATCAAATGTACCTGGCTACGAACAGCCTCAATGTTTTATTTCAAATGGTGAACCAGCAAAAATTGTGGAACATATGTTTAATTATTTAACTGAAATTAGTGCCGCAGCGAAAAATTTTCTAATGGATAAATATAGAAATATTTTGGACGATTTGAGTCACAAAGCTCAACGACATCGCGATGCGCGTTCAGAGTTATCGGCATTAAGACGAAATTTGCGACGAGAAGAAACCACAGCGGAAGTTGAACGGTTACGCGGTATTGTAGCGGAAACAAAACGATGGCTGACTTTATACTCAAAACTATCCAAATGGATTACGCAATTACCTGTTCTTGGATTTAATTCAGCAAAATTTGACATTAATTTAATTAAAAAGTACTTGATACCCTATTTAGTGCGAAATGGGATTAAAGTTTATTACGCGGTAAAACGGAATAATTCGTACATGTCGCTCAGTACTGATAAACTGCTGTTTTTGGATATTACGAATTATTTGGCGGCGGGAACGAGTTACGATAAGTGGCTGAAATCCTTTCAAGTGACACAGCGCAAGGGAGTATTTCCTTACGAATGGTTAATTTCACTCGAACGTTTAAACGAAACCAAACTACCTCCTAAAGACGCGTTTTATTCAACTCTTAAACAAAAAGGAATTTCTGATGAGGATTACAAAACAGCAAAACAAACATGGGTCAACGAAGCATTTACGACTATGCGCGATATGCTTATTTGGTATAATAATTTGGATGTTGTACCTTTTTTAACGGCGGCAGAAAAAATGTTTCAACATTTTAAAAAACTGGATATTGACATGTTTAAAGAAGCGATCAGCTCACCCGGTGTAGCGATGAAACATATGTTTAAAACAAAACCTGCGGACGCAATTTTTACGTTGTGGAATAAAAAGAATGCTCATTGGCAACATTTAATTCGACAAAACATTGTTGGTGGACCATCCATTGTATTTCATCGACATCACGAAGCTGGAAAAACGACCATACGCGGAAATAAATTTGTAAAGAAAATTGTGGGTTTCGACGCAAACGGACTTTATTTATGGTCACTATGTGAACAACAACCAGTTGGAAATTATCGAGTATGGGAATCGATTGGAGACTGTGGCGACCCTGTACGAGAAAACCCACCTGACAATAACGACGCGTGGACAGTTAAGGAGCAAATGTGGCGAGAAACAGTCGAACGAAATATGCAGCGTCAGTATCATTGTGAACCAGGATATACGCACTGCGAAAAAGAACTAAAATTTTTACAATTTAAACGCGAAGAATTTGAGCAGCGAATTTTAGAAATGACCGGTGAGCGACTAACTATTCATATTCAACATCGATTCAACGGTGGACAAAAAACGTTCTACAATGGGCTTTCAAAATACCCCGTTGACGGATACATCGCTGATGCGAAACCTTTATTTAATAAACCTGTAATTTTACAATTTCACGGATGTTATTTTCACGGACATAGTTGCCAAGTTAGAATGGACCCAGAGGAACGTCTAAAGAAACTAGCTGAAACGCAAAAGGTGGAACAGTTTTTGAGAACGTTAAATGTTGAATATATTTCAATGTACGAGTGTGACTACGAATATAAATTTTCGTATAAACTAAGAACGCTAAAAGAAAATAAATTACCCGCGAAGAAGCGTAACGGTGCGCAATGGACAGCTGGTGAAATCGTTGACGCAATAGAAGACGGGTCGTTTTTTGGAGTAGTTGAGTGCGACATCCAAGTACCCTGGTTCGAAACACAACTACGCAAAAAATTTGAAGAATTACCCCCTATATTTAAAAACGCTGAAATTTCAATCGATGATATCGGTGTTACAATGCGAAATTACGCTGAAGCGACAGAACAGATGAAGAAACCGCGACGATCATTGATTTCAAGTTATTATGCTGAAAAACTTTTACTGGGAACACCTTTATTACAATGGTATTTACGAAATGGACTTGAAATTACGCGGATTTATCAGGCGGTCCAATTTGATCATTCACCTGCGTTTGAACATTTAAAATACGAAGTGGCAAATTATCGTCGTCTGGCGGATCACGATCCTGCACAAAAAACAAACGGCGAGCTGTGGAAATTAGTCGGCAATTCTTACTATGGGCGCGCATGTATGGATTTAGAAAAACATCAAGACATTGTGTTTGCATCTACGGCAGAGGCATCTAAGTTATTGAATACCCCTCGCTTCAGAGAGCAAGAAGAAATTGATGATGGAATTTATGAAGTTCAAATGGCAAAATCACGAATTACGTTCAATTTACCTAATCTTATTGCTTTCTTTGTGTACACTTATGCAAAACTGAAGATGTTGGACTTTTACTCATTTCTGCATAAATGCATTGGATCTGAAAACTTTCAATTAATTCAAATGGACACGGATAGTTTTTATTTTGCTCTTGCATATGATTCTTTGGACGAAGCTGTCATACCTGAACAGCGGCAATATTTTGAAAGCAATAAATATTTATATCTTGCTATATCCGATTACGACCAAAGAACGCCGGGACTTTTTAAAATGGAATGGGAGGGGAATGGAATGATTGCGTTGTGTTCAAAGACCTACTACGGTTGGCGGGATAATGATAACGGCGATATTGAAAGTGAAAAGTGTTCAACAAAAGGACTGTCTAAGACGACTAATCAAGTTACTCGTGATATGTTTATGAAGTCTCTTCTGCATAAATATAAGCATGGCGGTGTAAACCATGGTTTTATGATTAGAAATGGTGAAATCCTACAGTATAAGCAACAACGAGACTCTTTGTCTTATTTGTACCCTAAACGCATTGTACTCGATGACCATGTATCTACTGTACCTCTGTTGTTGTAAATGTGTATCTATATACCTTTGGTATTGTAAATGTGTATTTGCGTATAAAGGCTGACTTGATTATTGCTTTAAATTTAAGCTTAAAGACTTGGTTTGTCATCGTTTATCGTTGTAGTGTATTCCTTACGTACATTGCGTAAGCGTCTCACTTGCTCTTGTCTAATTGTTTTCTACTTTTGCATGTCTTACATTTTATTAATAAACTGGCAACTTTTTTGTCTAAGCATGTTTACGGCACTGAATTACTTACTGCCTGGTGTATTTTTAACGTCTCTTTAAAAAATTATCTCAAGTTGTTTGGTCTTCAATGACTCACGACGTCTGCAAATGTGTTGGTGCAAAGTATAGGGTTACTGCTGATAACGTCAGCATCAGTTATGACTGATGCTGAGTCATCGCGGAATATATGCTGACAATGAGAAGTGGCATTCAGTCAGTATGCTTATGGCAAATGTTGTTGAATGGTTGCGATATTCACAATTCTCTTCAAATTCTCAGCAATTGGTAGATCAACTTCAGTGTTTACGTCTTGAACCTGTAACTTTCAACGTAACTTTTAATTCTATTCCCGAGCATCATATTAAACTATCGCGGAAGAAGAAACTTGACAGAATTCTCAAATATGTCTTTGGCGTCGAAACGAAAATTGTCCGTGAAGGATCCCAAAACCAACAAAATTCAACGACCCAACACCTTACGTCTTCTGATACCCCCAATTTCAACGCAAACCCTGTCTCCGAAACTTACACCAACTCACGACAGTGCTTGGATGTTTTCAAACCAAGTCGATGGCAAAGGAACCGAAGGGGAAACCGAAAGCAGCGAGAAGGGAAGCGGAAGAACCGAGCAGGAAAACGGAAGAACCGTAGGGGAAAGTC
This sequence comes from Trissonchulus sp. WLG1_4, assembly GCA_030248245.1. Classification (NCBI taxonomy): domain Eukaryota; kingdom Metazoa; phylum Nematoda; class Enoplea; order Enoplida; family Ironidae; genus Trissonchulus; species Trissonchulus sp. WLG1_4. Next base: position 6,296 of record JASANF010002726.1, on the reverse strand, counting down.
GCGTAAATTCTATCGAATCTCAGAACACTATTGATTCAATCACAAAAATGATTCTTCCGAAATATAAACCGAATCATTCAGTACCAAATGCGTTTGCAAATGAAACTTGGGGCGATGTAGCCGGGGACTTTGTTTGCTGCGACGATATTAAAAACTCGGTTGTTGAACGTATTCAGGAAAAATTTGCGTCGTTCTGGAAAAAGGAAATTGTTGGGGAAGATGATTTTATCAATTACTATAAACTTATGAAATTAATCAATTTAATCAACCAAGATGATTGCAGCGGCTGCAGAGATAATATGGCGAATCAATTGGCGCATGACTGTTTGAACCCTTTCCATGCTATAGACTTGTTCTTGGAAGAGGCGATGGAAATTTTGAACTTGAATAACTCTCTCTATAAAAAATTGCATGACAATCTTGTGCAGAGTTTGGAAAAAAATGGCACTGAACGTCACTGGTTTGATCTATTTTATAGACGTTATTAATAAAAAGACTTCTGTTCATCTTTGACAATGTTGTCAATATGAAACAAATAGAACTGTAATGTTTTTCTACCATTCTATTTTTAGCCTTGTGCATTGTTTTATATTTTTTATTAATAAAATGAATAAAAAATTACAAGAGTTGTATTATCGACCTGTTGGTAGTTTAGGTGGTGTTAACGCACTCTATAATAGTGCAAAGAGTAGTGGTATTGATGTCAAGCGAGATGAACTCGCTAATTGGTTAAAAAAACAGGATGCTTACACTTTGCACAAGAACACTAGACGAAATTATCATAAAAATAGGTATGAAATGTCAGGGATAGATGACTTGTGGCAAGCAGATTTGGCAGATATGACATCGCTTTCTCGCTGGAATGATGACTACAAGTACCTTTTAGTTGTAATAGACGGGTTTTCAAAGTTTGCTTGGGTACAACCAGTAAGACAAAAAAGCAACAACTACAGCAGCAGCACTACACCTAATACTCGACAAGGCGGCACCTAGGAAACCAGTGAATTTTATGACTGATAAAGGCGGTGAATTTGTAAATGAAAGCGTGAAAAAACTTATGCGTGAATACGATATCAATTTTTATACGTCACAGAATCCTCAAACTAAGGCTAGTATGGCAGAGCGACTTATACGCACCCTCAAGTCAAAACTATATAGATATCTTACATATAAAAACAGTTGGCGATACGTAGATATTATAGATGAACTTGTTAATACATATAATAATACCAAACACCGAAGTATTGGCACTACACCAGCTAGTGTTACAAAACAGAATGAAGCTGACGTAAGAAAAACTTTGTATCCACAATCTTATGATAAGCTTCCTGTTAAATTCAAATTTATTGTAGGTGATAAAGTACGCATTCAAAAAGAGAAAGGTGTTTTTGGTAAAGGGTATCACCCAAACTGGACAGAAGAAATATTTACAATAGTTGAACAGATCCCGCGGAAGTATCCAATGTATAGAGTTGCAGACAGTTCTGGCGAAGTAATAATTGGAAGTTTTTATGAACAAGAGTTACAAAAAGTATTTAAAGATGACGATATTTATAAAGTCGAAAAAATTATAGCAACCAGAAAACGTAAAGGAAAAACTGAATATCTTGTAAAATGGTTGGGGTACCCGTCATCGGCAAATAGCTGGGAACCAGAATCAAATATTGTGCAACACTTATAGGTCATGTAGTTGCTTATATATATATATATATATATATATATATATACCTGTAATTTAAAATATATTCAGTCATGGCTTGTTACGTGACGAATATTGTTGGCACTGCTAATTTTGGATGCGCAGTTGATTTAGACGTTGTCAGTGGTTTCATTGAAAAAACAAAGTTTCATCCTGAGAAATTTCGTGGTTTAATTTGGCGCCTTGAATGTGCAACCTGCATCGCTAGTTTCAAATGAAAGCGCCCTTGGGGCGCTAACGAAACAATCTTGCATAAACGGTCAAATACTGTTGTCAAACTCTTCGTAGTTTAGGTTTTAACACTCATACTACAATAAAACCTGTCGTTCATAATGTCGTTGGAACAGGTTCAGTTTCAATTAACAATTTTGATAATGTAGTTAATGTAAATAAAGAAAAATATAGGATTTTGTTTTAACCCGGCTACCACGGATTACGTGTTTATATGAAACGTAGCGTTATGGCTATAGTATTTTCACTAAAATAATTATCACTTAACTGAGAACCCAACTACGCGTAAATTTTGAAGCATTGCAAGAGTTAATAAGAAGAACTACAGCATTGTAAGACAAAACGGATTTATTTTACGTTACTGTCTTTCTTAATTTAGAAGAAACTAATGCAATAAGTTTACCGTACCTGCTCAACGTTGCTGAGCACACAGTTGGAGTAGTTAACTTTTCGAGATTGTCAGGTTTTTCAAACAAAGTTTTCTTTGTTACAGCTGATTTTGTGAAACCTCAAATTTTTAACAATACAACTCTACCGCTTATACACGTTTCTACAGCTCAGGTCAGTGAAAACGTAATTCAGACAGAATTGCTACAACCAGTGTCTGAAGAATCAGTTGTGATTCAAGTAGTATTCAAAAAGAAGAGCAACCAGCACTGTTTCAATAACAATGGCAGCACATAAAGTTACCCGTGCAAAGTTCCCATACCCACACGTTACAAAAGGTACTGGTGGTTGAAAACGTGCAGTAAGGCGTCGAAGAACTAATAAGAAGGCTAAAATGGTGCGCAAAATACGGCGTAAAAATGGCACCAGGAAAAATCGATTCTTAAAGAAACCTTGCAGTGTTGAAGGTTTTAGTTTTAATACATATCTTGATACAAATGGTTGTAGATGGTACACAAATTCAGGAGTTTCAGTGCGTTACTACTCTACCCAGGGATAATCAAACGGCATTGGATTTTAGAATTGACAAATCTGATACATATTTAGACTTAAACTCGGCGAAAATTTATGTCAAGTTTCAAGTTCTAAAAGCGGATGGATCGGTTCTTCAAGATGATGACATGGTTACTACATGTAATCTTTTTGACTATACCTTGTTTTCAAACTGTGAAATTCAGCTAAATGATCAAAAAATTACAATTGATCAAGCATTTTATCCATGGATGGCATATTTAAGATATCTTTTGTTCTACCCAGCAAGCTCATTTGGCTTGAAAACGGTTCACTGGGAAAAAGATCCTCTGGATATTTGGATATGTATTATAGTCCCGACACAGAAGGTCCTACAATTTTTAACGAAGCAATGGATAAGCGGCGACAACGTATTAAAAATTCTCGTCAAGCAGAATTTTGCGTCCCGTTGCTTAGCGATATTCAAAAATTTGGAAAGTATATACCGAGTCAAACAGAAGTTTTAGTTAGACTTTATCTGGGAACATTTGTTGTCCTAGCCTACTTATTAACTGAGCCTTCAGTCCCTATGGGAGGATTAAGGAAGAGCACCATATAGTGTGCGTTTCGCGTAATTGTTCGTAGGTACTTTGAATTGTGATACAAGTTTTGCAATAATAATATTACTGAGCAGTTTGCATGACGACACTTTGGAAAAAGCTCCGGTAGACGTTTATCATTTTCCAAATCTAACATGAAATCATCCAATACTATTAGGGTGCTATCACCGGTCTTATATTTTTGATAAATTTTTAATTCAATATCCAGCAAGTTATCTGGTACCCCTTGAACGTAATTTCACATTGTTTTGCGCTAATAAATCTTTTTTGTATGCTTCTAGGAAGCATTGAGTACAAATACAAAACCCTTTTTCAAAGTTTTTACCATGTAAACCTTCTTGATCTTTTTCTTTCGCTTGCACAACAAAAACAATTTTCCCAGAAACAGTAATAACATGAGATTTACGATAGTATATGCTTGTAATAACGCCATTGTTACATAAAAATTACACATGTTCTACTTATAAACTAATCTAGCCACTGTATATTTCTATTACTATCTAGTCTTAAAACACTTTCAAACTCTCCTATAGCAAAAATTGTTATCGGTACTCCTAAAGGTTCATCATAATCTAACTGGAGTCGAAGACTTCCATATTGTGTTGGATTGCGATACTCGCAACCACAGCCAAAATCTTTAGTGCAGTCAAATACAAGAACGCTATAGCCCTTACTAAACTCTTCAAAACTAATATCCAAGTCAGGATTTTCTCGTGTTACTACTTCCAATCCATATTGGTATAGGGTTAGCCCTAGGTGATCATCACGATCAAATTTTAGTCCATTTGCCACAGGTAAAGAAACATCATTTAAGTACATATTGATACTGTGTAAGTCAAAAAATAGGAAATTTAATGGGTTAGAAAATATAACTGAATTGTACGCCGTAGATTGAATAGCAAAAACGTAAATCCTGGTAGGTAAGGTGCCAGTAAATGGTGACCATTGAATGGTTTGATCACCCTGACTAATGCTTTTTGCTTTACCATATAATCGAGTTACTGGATAATGGAAACCCTCAGTACCTAGTATACGCTCATAAGCGCCTAGTGCAGCAGATGTCAGCTTCATCCTTGGTGCGTAAAGTTTTGCATCAATTATTCGTATTTTGTACGAAAGCTTTTGAATATTGTCAAAAAGTCCAAAAGATGACTGTGTCCGATAAAGTCTAACTAAAACTTCTGTTTGACTCGGTATATACTTTCCAAATTTTTGAATATCGCTAAGCAACGGGACGCAAAATTCCGCTTGACGAGAATTTTTAATACGTTGTCGCCGCTTATCCATTGAATCGTTAAAAATTGTAGGACCTTCTGTGCCGGGACTATAATACATATCCAAATAGCCAGCAGGATCTTTTTCCCAGTGAACCGTTTTCAAGCCAAATGAGCTTGCTGGGTAGAACAAAAGATATCTTAAATATGCCATCCATGGATAAAATGCTTGATCAATTGTAATTTTTTGATCATTTAGCTGAATTTCACAATTTGAAAATAGTAGGTAATCAAAAAGATTACATGTTGTTACCATGTCATCATCTTGAAGAACAGATCCATCTGATTTTAGGACTTGAAACTTTACATAAATTTTTGCAGAGTCCAGGTCTAAATATGTATCAGATTTATCAATTCTAAAATCCAATGCCGTTTGATCATCCCTGGGTAGAGTAGTAACGCATTGAAACTCCTGAATTTGTGTACCATCTACAACCATTTGTGTCTCAAGATATGTATTAAAACTAAAACCTTCAACACTGCACGGTTTACTTGCGAGATCGATTTTTCCTGGTGCCATTTTTACGTATAATTTTGTGCATTCTTTTAGTCTTCTTATTAACTCGTCGTCTTCTAACTACACGTTTCCGAACACCACTAACTTTTGTAGCGTGTGGGAAAGGAAACTTTGCACGAGTAACTTTATGTGCTGCCATTGTTTTTGTGCTTGTCCTTCTTTTTGAATACTAGCTGAATGACAACTGATCCTTGAGACACAGTTTGTAACTTCTCGTTCAATATTTCAAAAGATAAACTACTAAGATTAGTTTGAGATAACTCTGTCTGAATTACGTTTTCAATTACTTGAGCGGTAGAAACATGAATAAGCGGTAAAGTTGTATTGTTAAAAATTTGAGGTTTTACAAAATCTGTTGTAACAAATAAAACTTTATTTAAAAACTCAGACAATCTAGAAAAATTAACAACTCCAACGGTGTACCCAGCAACGTTAAGCAAGTATGGTAAGATTATTGTATGAGTTTCTTCTAAATTAAGAAAGACAGTAACGTACAATGAATCCATTTTGTTTTATAATGCTGTAGTTCTTCTTATTAACTCCTGCAATGCTTTAAAATTTACGCGTAGTTGGGTTTCGGTTTTACTTCCAGTGATAATTATTTTTCCGGTGTGAAATACTATAGCCGTGACGCTACGTTCCATATAAACACGTAATCCGTGGTAGTCAGGTTCCAAAAGAATTCTATAGCTTCTACTTATTTCGCGTACGACTTCGTTAAAATTTCCATTTATACTTACTCTTGCCAACATTACCAACTCTTTATACCAACAATATTGTGAATAATAGGTTTTGCGCTAACATTGGTATTAAACCCTAAACTGCGCAAAATTTGACAACAGTTTCCGACTGTTTCATTTAAGCTTGCTTCTGATTTAGCACCCACGATAGAAGCTTTACCATTATGAAATAGGATGCAGGTTGCACATTCAAGGCGCCAAATTAAACCACGAAATTTCTCAGGATGAAACTTTGTTTTTTCAATGAAACCACTGACAACGTCTAAATCAACTGCGCATCCAAAATTAGCAGTGCCAACAATATTCGTCACGTAACAA
>JASANF010002721.1:0-17121 GCA_030248245.1 Trissonchulus sp. WLG1_4 | reverse complement strand
ATACAAATTTAAAAAAAATTACAAATCTTGAGTTTTTATGGCTAGTTTTTGGTGGGGACAAAGGAGGAGTAAAACAATAGCTAAAAACCCATCATGGCTTGATGGTCACTGTTAACATGAAAACAGATGTTTTCAGTTGGGTGTTAAATGCAAATTCAATTTAAATACGCTTTCTGAAAAATTCAATTAAAAAATCAAATCAGTTATATAAAACTCATCCTCATCTTTGCCACAGATCTTTCGGGTCAGAATTGGCACTTTTTTTGAACAAATTAATGAAAACATATCCGTAATTGCTGCAATTTCGCGGAATATTCCACGCAATTACAGAGTATATTGGCAATTCCTCTTGATTATGTATAATCTGACCCAACATCCGGCGTTGACATAAACCTGCCAGTACCCCAAACAATACAAACATACAAGCTCGATAATAATACATGTAAAAAGTAATTAATTTCACGATTTAAGCAATTCTTCAAGTTTGAAATCTCTAGGTTTTAATGAAAAATAAAACCATTTAATATCCAATACCTAACACTGAAAACAACATCAGATATATCCGAATTAAAACTAAATATTATGCCCTGTAGCTATCGTACTTCCTGGCAGCACCAATGTCAACAATACTACCTGGTATTTTAAAAATCTAATAATCATAATGAGCAAAATTTACAAATAAATCGCATGTGAGTTATAGCGTAGGCGAATTCCTAAAATGGATTACATTACAATTTCTTCGATTAAAATATCTCAGATTTTGGGAATGGGCCCTTTTTTAGGAATTTTTCACTCAATAAACGTGCCCACAGACAGAAAAATGTATAGAATAGCAAAGTAATATCACAGGGACACACATTAAAATTATGACTAATAAACAATATGCTAGTAATGATTATACGTCATCATTTATATCAATGTATCAATTGAAAAACCTAGACAAACATGCATACACATTACTTGTGACCAAAAATTCATTTTCAAAATTAGTAAAAATTGTCTGTTTCCATGCATCGGTGATCAACTTTTCTGGAAGTTGAGAATTTTCGGTCAAACTGCACAAATATATAATAACATGAAGATGAATATGCAATTTTTCACTGTTTCAGTATAAATGTTGCTGGCAAAGCGTACAAATATACAATTTCTGCATTTTTCTAAATAAGTTCGATCACAAAGTGCTGAACAATGACATCAGAGGTGGCGTGAGTGATTTTCGCGACTTCTTGCTAAAATGTCTATAAAATTCACTGAGGACTAACACTCAGTTTTTCCAAATAAAAGCAAGTATTCCGTTTTATCAGAGTCCAGCAACTTTTTTTGTCAGACTTCATTAATTAGTAGTAAATCAACAAGGGGCAAACTTCTTTTCCATTTTTAATAGATTCTGTCATGGTTAACAGTGTATATACGGCGTACGGCGTACACACACGTATTATAAAAGTATTTAAACAAGGAGCCCGTATGCTTTCGATATTACTCATATGCATATTACACATTCCATATGCAACAATAAGTACATAACTAAGAAGTAAAGTAACACTAACGTACATATCATTACTATTTGCCCTTTACAATTCAAATTTAAAAGAAGATATTGTATAATGTACAGGCGTAAAAATCAAGACTAGACATTTTTGTCAATAAACAGGTTTGTGTTTGCGCAATCAGACCGTAGTAAAAATATATTTGTTCAATGAACTCTAGTAAAAAAGTGTGGTGTGTTAGTATAGTACATTACGTGGTTTTTTAAAGTACTAAAATACCCTGTGTATTTACTATGCACTAAGCATTCAATATCCCACACAAAAGAATAAACAAGATATTTTTTAAACATTTTAAAATATCATAAAGATGTAAGCTTGATAGGGTCACAATTCCAACTACGGATTAAACGGAAAAGAATTAAAATTATGTCGCTAAAGTAATAGCATCGTCTATGAAGCCATCCTTAATTTGCGATCTCCACACAGTTTCTTTACAGTGTTACCATCGCAAATAATCTCCCGCGAAAGCGAACAATTTCAGGAATTTATCTCTGTGAAAAGATATTGGGTAAATTAATTTAATCTAATCCGTTGAATCCATTTTGGAGATAGGATTTAAGTGTACGCTGTCTTTCATTCAAATGATGCAAAAAAAATTGCTATTTGATTGGTTGAAATCGTATTTACCAATTCTTTGCGTGTTGATCAGCCACAGAGCACAATATTAAAGAAACTACACTCCAGAAAATAGATTTCAAACTGTTCAAAATTTACAAAAGCTATAAAAAATAGTATATAGTTAATTTAGAAGATAAAAATATTGAAATAGAGAACAAAAATATCTGCGCTCTAAAACAAAAACATGAAAAAGCTAACGTATGTCGCATAAGATCCAGATCCACATAAACAATGTTACGCACTCACAAATAACGCATAAAAGCAAAACAAAATGACGGAGCAAGCAAACGTAAGGCTCATAATGGATACAACACTGTCACACCAAACGGCTTAGAAATTTCGGGCCCTTACAGAGCATAAAAATTCCAGCAAAAAATTTGTCAGATAAAAACAACACTTACGATAGACGCGTGAGAATTAATGTAAATTATGGTTTCACAGAATCCGTCACTGGAAGAAAAGTAAGCAGTGATACAATTACAATTATTTAACGATTGGTTAAAATAAAACAACAATAGGTTAGCGAAGGTGTGAACAAAAACAGACGTACAGGCTGAGTGGTGAGTTGTGATTAATTAACAAATTAATAATTCAAACCTAAGCGTGCACACTTGCATAAAATAATACCATTAACATAAGTTATATGCTAATAATAATATAATATATTACTATTAAAATACGCGTAACAAAGAAACAACAGAAAGTTACTACAAAAGCAACGGCAAACAATAACAAGCTGAAAACAGCAATAAAGTGTTACAAAACATAATGAGATATGAACAAAAATGAGTTTACCAGTGGTCAATATCAAAATACAAAGTATTGTTCGCATAAAAACATTCAAACAAAAAATTTTGATTCTTAGATCGTCGTTGTCTAAACTCGTTAAAAACAAAAAATATTAATATAAAAACAAACTGATATCAACATGTCAACGTGATTTATCACCGTCATAAACTACAGTACTTTTTTTATTTTAATAACACACCTAAGAAGTCACTTGCATACTTGACAAAAACAGCTGTTTAATGCTTTATTACCGTAACGATTTTTCATCAATTGAAACCTTTAGACATTAAGCGTTTGTTTATAAAACGGCAAGAAATATTAAATCTTCAACAAAATAATGAGTCTATGAAGAGTCAAATAGTGTAAAAACAAAAAATCAAGTCCTTGCATTGAGGACACCAACAAATGACAAGCCATCGAGTTACTAAAATAATATTGTTAATCAAATTAGAGACCAATTTTGGCACCATGCCAAACACCAAATTAGCTTCTCATCCGGCAGCGAGAAGATTCAAACTAAAATTCCAATCTGTAGGCGGCACAGGACGTGTTGTAGTCTTGAAGATTGAGGGTGCATCTAAACATTAAAAACAGTGTACGTAATTTTTATATGTGTGCATACCAAACCAACTCAGGAATTAGAAAGGGGGGTGGGGGAGTCAAAGGCTGGCTTTACATCGGAACCAGGAGCAGACCTTTCTCTCCCTTCCCCCGCACCAAGCAGCTACGCCATAATCACCCTACTTAAGTCCCCCCACGGTAACTAAGAACAGCCACGTTCGTGATGCTGCAAACAGCATTATAACACAGCATAAAATAGCAGCTTGTAGCATTAATATACAAAATAATAAATTAACACAATGCCGGCATTAACATACCATGATGTTCATTTTTAGACCCGATTTCAAACAAAGCACTAGAGACAAAAAGCATTCAGTTTATTCTAACCTGCTGGCGGACGGCGCCACATCGATATTTTCCTCCGCCAACGCGTCTTGATTCAGCGACAGCCACAGGCCCAGTGTATCACTATCATAGGTGGGAATCAGATCAACATTGGCCTCCTTATTCTTCCACTCAATCTTGCCCTGCAAAAATGCATCTAGAATCTCCTTCGAATGACTCAGCCCGCTCCAGACATAATTTCGAGATCGCATCCATTTGAAAAAATCAGCATCTAAGTAGTTTGGACTTCCGTGATGTGGCAAGTAGACCAGATTGAAATAGTAGGGATGAGACAGCGAAACGGCGGGTGGTTTTTTGCCGCCGCTGCTTGGAGCGCGTCCGCCTGTGGTCGCCGCTGGAGCTCCGGGTTTTCCCCGGGACGGCGGAGTAGCAGTGGCAGATGGCGGCGGGCGAGCTCCCGGTTTAGGAGCCGTTCCGGTGCTGCTGCCGGGTCGTGGTGCCGCTCTCGTGGTTGCCGTCGGTCGTGCTTTCGTCTCCGCCGGTTTCGCCTTCGCAGCATCCGGTTTATTAGCAGTAGCGCTCTTAGCCGGTGGCGGAGCGCCCCTTGCAGCAGCGCCAGTGGGTTTCGGTGGTCCGCTCGGCTTGGCTGGCCCAGATTTGGCCGCTGGGGCAGCTCCAGGTTTAGCCGGTGGCGCCTTGCCTCTAGCAGCGCCGGGAGCCGATGGTCCCGCAGGTTTTTTGGCTCCGGGAGCGCCGCCTGGAGGTGCCTTAGCGCTGGCCGGCCGTGTAGGGGGCGCTTTGCCGGCGGCATTCGTTGCCGGGGGTGTGGGCAAGCCTAGCGGTTCGCCCCATTCATTTTTCAGCTCATCCAGGGTGGGTCGTTTGTCTGGCGACGGCACGTTGGGCTGCTGAGGCGAGCCAGCCGACCCAGATGAAACACCGTCATTGGTGCCGTTGGTGAATTCGGGCAGTCCGCCGGTGGCCGCACCTACGTGACCCTCGCCGGGACTGGCTGCTGTGTTTTTAGGATCAAATGGATCGACCACGCCAGCACCTGCTCCAAAAGGTGAGGGAAAGCAATCAAATCCGGGAAAACCGGATGGGACGCTGGGTGGTTTCCAAGGATCCGCGACTTCCGTGCTACTGGGAAAACTTTGATCAGGCGACTGGACATTTTCAGCGCCGAAATCGGGCAAATGACCATTTCCGTCTGGGCTGGTCTGGGCAACAAATGGGTTCGTCGCTGTATCAGGGGCTCCAGGTTGTCCGTCGAAATCTGGGATTTGATCAGATGGTGACTGTAGCTGCTGCTGTTGTTGTTGATCTGGGCTAGCTGGTAAATCTCCATTACTAGCTAGGGTTTCTGTGGGCGGTTCGTTGGGCAGAAAATCCGGGCTTTCTTTGGTGTCAGGCTGGTCAGGAGGTGGATCGTCATAGCCCATCATGCTGGCCGGAACTCCTTGATAACCCGTCCCATAGATAATCTCCTTCGTACAAATATCCACTTGCTCCACTAGTTTAGCTGAGTCTCCAGCTCCTGGTGAGGCTGGATCCTCAACCGGGCTGGGTAGACTCGGATCCAGGGCTGGGTGGGGTGGTCCGTCTAACTCCGTGGCCGCTGGTCCTCCCCCTGCGTTTGGTTCAGCAACCATTGGTTGCTCTTGAAAATGAACACCAAATTCCGGTTCCTGTGGCAGCTTGTCGCCATTCACCGGTTGCTGCTGATCGGCCCCGTCGCCGGCAGCAAATGGATCCTGGGGCGGCGATGCAACTTGACCAAATATAGCATCATACTGGTCAAACGGGTGGTCATCGGGAAAACCGCTTGGCCCTCCTGGCACCGTCACCGGTTCCCGTGGCACCGAGTCGGACGGGGAGACTACGTTTGAGTCCCCAGCTCCCCCGGTAGCCATAAGCTCGTCTCCACTGGACGGAGGTCTGGGAGACGCAGGAATCACCTGAACATCTGGACTACTTAAATCCTCCGGCAGCGGTTGTTCACTGCTGGGTGGATAATCCACTAGCTGAGCCCCGGTTGGTAAATCTGTAGGACTAGCCGCAGCAAAGTCCACCATTTGGGCAATCATTGCCGCTTCCTGTTCTGGCGCCAACGGTGATTCGTCTCCTAGACTTATTTTCTCTGGCGAACTGGGAGATTCTGCCACAAAAGCTTCATTATTAAAGCCTTGATTAGTCTGCATCTGATCTCCTAGATTTAGTAGATCATCAGCCACAGGAGCGCTTGGTTCAGGTCTAGGTTCAGGCTCAGGCTCTGTGTTCACCGGTGTTTCAGGCACAAACTGAATATTCTCAGTCGACGGAGGTGGTGACGCTACTGCCGGTTCCGGTGCTGCACAAACAACCGGTTCTGGTTTCGCACAGATCACCAGCTCAGGTGTGGCATTAATGAGTGGTTCTTTCTGCGGTGTGGTAGGCTTGTTCACCTGTGGCGGTGGGGTGATCTGTTTTTTCGGCGGCGACGTTGCCTTGCCGCTAGCGGGCCGTGCCGCAGTGGTAACGCCTACCGGTCCCTTTTTGGCCGGCGGCGCGGGTACCTTGGCTCCCGCTCCAGCGGCCAGACTGGCGCTAGAGCAGGTCGGGTGTTTCAGGAAGTCCAGATGTTTCAGGCGTTCCAGACTAGCCAGAAGACGATCCTGTGGACAGCTGCCAGGATAGAGAATTCGAGCAATTTCGGCGTGCGGGTCCGCCGGATGCCAAACAATCAGGGCGGCCACTGAGGCAATATGCGAGGCCGGGATTTTGGCCGACTTGGGCGGATCAAACACTTGATTCAGCCACTGGTCCACAAATTCGCCATATTCTTTCGCTCCTTTGGCCGGATTCAGAATATACAAATCCAGACGGCCATGGCCAACCTTGTGGTAGAGGGTGTGGGCCTCTGGGGGCTTGCCAGCGGGCACGCCGATAACTGGCTGTGGGCTCAGGCCAATGGCTTGCAGATTATCCCTCAGCCTGTATCCTTCATCGTACAGATTGATCAGCAGTGGATCCTTGATCACCGGGTCTTTCTTTCGCTCAGGGATATTGGCCAAAGCGTAGCCCACCTTCGGATAGGCCGAGTCTCGGCCGATGGCCACCCTTTCCACCAGGCTGACCATTCCGCGTTCATTGCAGGAGCCTGCCCGAGTGACCAGTACGGCGTCCAGTCGATCTAGATGACGCACAAAATCCCAGCAGCCCGGTTTACGCTGACAGCCGCCGTCCAGCAAAATGGTGAAACCGGCCACGCCGAACAGCGCCGAATCGCCCTCCCCGGCCGGGAAGACGTAGAAGGTGGGATTGTTGAATCGCAGATTGCCCACGACGCTGGATGACTCGAGCAAATCCTCCAAGGGTTGGTAGACCAGATATTGACTGAGAAAGCTGTGCAGGGCTGCCGAGTCCAGACTATTGGACTGGTCACCCGCTGATGGACGAGGATTCAGGCTGAAGGTCACATTTGGGCCCAGATGCAACTGTGGCGTTCCTGAAAAAACAAAAACCTGTTATACATACACCAGTGTTTCAACAATATAGCTTTCACAATCAAGTCATCGAATACATACAGACTAATATTATTCCTAAAATGAATTAAACGGAATTGATTAAAATTGCTTGTTAAAGAACTCATCTAAATAGACTTACAAAATTTTGTACACAAGCGGGATGTGTCACAAACTTACAAATACTCGCTACGGCAACTTTTCTATGAATTAACAGTCGATGTCTTGAGTTATTGACAAACAAGTAAATTTAATCCGCTTTACTTCGTTTTATGAATTGGCCCTCAGTCAATCACGTTTTACTATTCATTGTGGTCTTCAATAGCCACGCGAGTTTAGTATTAGAAAATTACAAGGTAAGTTTTAGTTGTTAGTGTGTCAAGAGAGAAAGGATTCTATCTTACTTAGACCACTTAGGACCACTTATCTCTGGATCTGCAGACCAGCGCTCTAACCATTTGCGCTACTGGGCCGATGATGAGTTGTCGTAAATCACTTTCATTACTGTAGGGGGACGGGGACTATCTTACTTCACAAGTGAATACACCTAACCCACATGCCATTCGTCATCCCCAGAAACCATTATTACGCAAGAAAAAGTATATACACAGCACAGACAGCCACTAAAAATATATATAGACGCCGCCCACTGACCATTGGCCCATTCGCCTTCAGCAAACGCAGACACGACAATGTGACAGACGGGGGTTTGAGCCAGAGCCGTGCTCACATCAGAGCCGCTCAGCACCGCCGTCAAGTCGCCGAATGAAAAAGCTCCATCGCTCAAAATCCAGGACCCGTTTCCTGAAATCAACGAAAAGTATCGACGATCACTTGCCAAGTCTAAAAAAAGCTTACAATTCCAAGCAGTGCACGCAAAGCAGACAAACAAATCATACTGAAAATACCAACCTCCAAGGTCATTTGGATACCTACGACATTCGTTTAGTGTGGCAGGAATGCCTTAGTTCTAAAAAAACTAAAGATCGAGACTGTGACCAGTATATACGTACTTTATATAATATGAAACTTTAGTTACGGCCGTTATGGGGATGAACTAGTTTAAGCACTACGACATGTTAATACCTAGTTTAATTATATACAATATAATGACATAAGAAATGACAAAATAATGAGACAAAATTGAATCCAATTAAGATTCACATAAAAACCAAAGCCATCTATGACAACAGACCATAGATTATGCTTTAGATTTGCATTTTGGCAGGATTCAAAAAGCCGACTCAATAATTTAACCAATTTCAGTTTGAATTCCACACCTAATAGAATGCGTCACTACAGATATGTATATAATTTCCCCAAGCCGAACCACAGATTCCTGTATATACCTTGTATAGCTGGACCAGCGTAAATAATATGATTGTAACTGGCAGGCTTAGTCAGAATATGGACGAGAATGTCGTGCAGAGAGGACATGGTCGGAGACACCAGGATTGTCACAACATCGCCGCGGATTAAGATTTCTCCTAATAATAATAATAAATTTTTTAAATTTATACAAATAATTTTAAAAAAAACTAGTAAAAAAGTATTTTAATCTCTGCAGTCTGTTCAACTATTATGTTGAATCCAGGCTGATCAAAAGATGTACTAACCAAACGTGAAATTCATTTGCAGGCCGCAAAATCCAAAGCAGGTAGCAATGATTTCATTCAACGCTATTTTTTGAACACTTTTTCACAGTGATTTTTGCAACTTGCAGCAACTGTATTATCATTTTCCTACATTTGAGTAAAATAAAATTGTGCTGTTGCTTTTGTTTAATTTCTCAAAGTTCTGTTATAAGGGTAGCTACCTCGTTGGATTTGGATTATAGAACAGTACGTTAGCCAACTTGGTAGCTAGTCTTATCTTGCACATTTAGAACTGATTAAAATATCATCATTTGTCTACTTTTTTCATTTATACGATTGTACGTACATATATATACGATAAATAACCTGACTAAAATGATATATACCTGTTGGATATCGTTCTGGTTCTACATTCTTGTTTATGACATTCAGAAGCTCTGTATTCAAATCCGTATTAGCCAGCGACGAGTTCCAACTTGCCAAGTCTAAAACAAAATAGTTGCATTAATTACTTACATGTCTGAGCCTACCTACAACCACAGTCAGTTCACCAAAATAAAAAAAATAATCTAATATACTTGGCTAGACCTTCTCACAGATGAATGCGCTTTTGAAACATAACGAATCGTCACCCTCACCTGCATAAAGAAAGTGCATTTTAAAAACTGCCTGCTGAAAATCTGTCAGGAGAGCAAATTCGCTTAATCTAATCTACTTAATCCGTATTAACAGCCACATTTTAGTTCAATACTCGAAAGGGCTTATTTAAAACATTTTCGGCATACAGGCCAATCGAGCATCCATTTTTTCCGTCATTCTCCACGAAATATATACATACGTATATTTGAATGTATTGTGTATGTACATGTATTAGTGTGCATAGTGCATGCGTGTAATATGGGTATGTATGGTATAATTTTCACTTTTCAGACATTTCCTCTGCTTGACACACATAGCGCCAATGAGTCACATTCATTAGCTCTGATGCTTACTGGTAAGAGTAGTACGTACGTACGTATATATGGATGACACACACGCAGTAAATTTCATCTCAATGTGGCGAATACCGATAATGCAAGCAACTAAGCTTGCACATTTTATATCAAACTGCACCCTCGACGAGTGCTGAAACGTATTTTATTGATGGAATTAAAAAAATGTATATACATAGATAAATACTTACATAAGTACGTACATATGTATATACGTATAATGTACATACACTGGCAACACTGCATGCATATGCAATCCACTTACATACCTGCACAACACTGGCATATTTCAAAAATTTTCCTTTTTGATTTTTTTCTTGATTGTAGGTATGAGCCCATTCCTTTATTAGACTAAAAGGATTTATTTTACTCCGAGGTTTAGGAATGGCAAAACTGACTAAACGGACTAGATGGGTTAACATAAGAAAACGGCTGAATTTTAGTCCGAACCCACTCCTAAACTATTCTGCACCATTGCCCTTATGCCCGTTTCCCACTGCAGGTTTAAGGTTTAAGGTTTAACGTTTCATTCACAGTGGCAGTTTAAGGTTTAACGATATTTGAATGTTGTATATTCATTGGCTGGATGCAGAAGCTCCGCCTACCCACTGCTCGCAGCTGAATTCCAGAATACAGAAGCACCGCCTACAGCTCGTAACTGATTGACTGAATGGAGAAGCTCCGCCTACAGCTCGTAGCTGATTGGCTGAATCCTTAAACCTTAAACCAAAAAGTTGAAATTTTTCAACATCATTAAACCTTAAACCAATGCATTGGGAATGTGCAATATGCGCAAGTCATGTTCTAAGTTAATTAAACCTTAAACCTGCAGTGGGAAGCGGGCACAAGGGAATTAACATGTTTTCTTGACACATTTGCATGCATAGTTCAGTCATTTAGTCAGACTAAAAAGCAGCCCGCAGGTCCGTTTTATACGAGGTTTTGGAATATCATTTTTTAAACATTTATTTAACAAAAATTTGAAACCGATTAGTCCGCTTTAAATCTGGTATATAAAATAACTGGCCCTATGCCTCTGTAATGTAGCGTTTTTCGTTAAATTTATTGTCAATGAAGCATTAATTCGCTGACATTTATGCAGATGGTAACTTTTGGCTTTGACAAAATTATCATGCTAAATAGTAAATACGTATATAAACATAACATATGTATATAATCCTTCAAACTATTCTGGCTTATTACAATACTGCATATTTTCTTTTCAAAAGCGCCACAAGTTAATTTGATTTCAATCAGTCAAGTTTGGTTAAGCGAACGTCGGTCGGTACTCGGCGCATGATATTAAGAGCATAAATCAGACCTAGTTAGTGCACGCATAACTTATGTACGTACGTATACTATATAGATTGTATGTCAATTGGTGTCAGTCGTTAAAAGTTTTGAAAAATGTACTGCTAAGCAAAATGTAAAAGACAGGAAATTTTGACATGAATTTGGAAGCTATTATGTTACGTATGATTAACGACAACAAACTGTAATACTGTTCACATGAAAGTATATATAATATATAGATATATAGGTATATATATATATAATATAATATATATATAATATATATATAATATAATATATAATATATATATAATATATATATATATATATAATATATATATATATATATATATATATATATTATACACAATATTTACAATTATATATACATACAATACATGTCATATATATACAGAAATTTTTATTAAAATGTAATCTGCAGCTATGACTGTAACTGACAATTTGTAATACAATAAACACACGTGCATATGAAATATGAGTGTGCGTAAAATGACTATACCGGACAAATACCAGCCCAAATTGTATCAAACGCAAATTTTATATTTCGGGGCTCTGGCTGTAATCTGCACATGTGCACTATGAAATTTGGTAAATATATATATATATATATATATATATATATATATATATATATATATATATATATATATATATATATATATATATATATATATATAAAAGAGGATGAATAATACGGAAAATTGCCGTGAGGAATTTTGTCCAGTGCCCATAGCTAATCATTAGGCCATTATGGTGCAGAGCGTTCAATATATCATATATATATAAATTGTAATAACACAAATACAAGTATCTACAGGGCCCGGTTTCATAAAAAAGCACTAATAACTAATAACTAATTATTAGTTATTAGTCCGCTAATATTAGTAGCCTAATATTGCGTTTCATAAAACTTAGCTGCATTCAAATATTAGTTATTAGTACTAATGCACTAATATTTGAATGCAGCGGCTAGCTAAGCTGCTCGCTGCCCAACAGCAGGCTGATCCGTGCGTGCGCTTTGCACACACACTTGTGTGTGTGTTTGTGTGTGTGTTCACTACCTCTGTTCATTTTGACTTGATTTCATTTTTATTAGCTATTAACGTGATTATTGTTGCTAATTAATTGCTTTTTTGTGTCACATTATTCGTATCAACAAGTTAACATCATTTTTGGTTCCATGTTATGTTTGATGCTGCTACATTAACCAAGTTCATAGTTTTTACACAGTTTATAAAAATTGGGAGTCACAAGACGATCCGTAATTGAGTGGAGTGGTCTTCGCGTCTGGTTGAGTCAAGTTAAATAATTATATACAGTCAGCTTGTTATGGAAGTCAGTTTTGGTTGCCATTTTTTAAGTCAAATAAAACAATGATGCCAAATTTTAACTGTTCATGTACTTCATAAAATAAACAGTTGTCAGACATCTGCATTAGCTGTTTGCCTGCATCTATAACTTGGCCACATGGCACATTCCTTTGCCGGATTGAAGGGTTAGTTTTTGTCCAACTAAACTAAACGCCATGCACTGAAACTTGACCGTTGATATTATTTCCAGTACAAGCTGCATAAAAAGGTCCTTTCCAAAATTGTAGAATTTTTACAAAAAGTTTGCGCCACAGCTGTAAATCATACGATTACCCGTTGGGGCTGAAAGTTTTTGACAAGTTTAAAGTCCCCAATCATCTCCCTCAGTTTTTTAATAACTAGTCAATTTGATTTGAAAATAGCTAAAAGGCAAACGCACCGAAAAGTTAACATTTTTTTGTAACTAAAGCCCTCTAAAAATATCCATAGGTGAAATTTCGAAAAAGTGAGAGACATGCCTGGGGATTTTGATCTTTACAATACTGTGACAAAGATTGGTTCTCAGGCATCATTTGCAACTTGAGTTCTGTGGGCGCTTAGTTTACATAGAAATCACAAAAACTTTCTTATCCGAGGTATTGGTGGTAGACAATTAATGCACTTAACGTTGGAAAATTTTCAAATATTTCGCTGTAATCAATAAAATAAAAAAGGTATTTAACAGGTAAGCTGAGCGTTTAGTATTATATGTCTATAAATTTCTAGACTGAAACATTTTTATTAGAGATTCCTTATGAACTTAATTTCAAGCTAATCATTGGATAAATAATGGCTGCAGCTAAAAAAAGTGTGAAAAACATCAACGTCATTCAGATTCAGCACATTAAAGTTGTGTACTTAACAGGAATAATATCAAAGGAGAGGTGAACAAGAAAAAGACACCGAAAAATTGAAACTACGAAATTAACGCTGAACTAATATAACAATTACGGGTAGGCTTCAACTAATAACTAATAATTAGTATATTAGTTCATTAGCTCAAACATTATTGTTTTTATGAAACCCAAGCAGCCTAGGGCACTAATAATTGAGCACTAATATACTAATGAATAATAACTAAAAATATTAGTTCATTATTTATGAAACGCTAATGTTTCAGCTAATGAACTAATATTCACTAATATTCACTAATATTTACTAATATATCGTTTATGAAACCGGGCCCAGGTGTACATATACATATTACCCGGGACAAGTTTTGCAGTCGAATAGGGAAACTCAGCTTGCTAAATGAAGCGGACAAGAGTTGCGTCAGAATAGCAGTCGCCCGACACGTTAGTGCTTTCTGCACCCTATTCGCGCGAATAATTAGGAAAAACATTTTTGACGCTTACTAGCACTCAGGACTTGGGGTCAGGTGTATACATTATAAAGTATTAATACTCTACAGATACATACAGGTATATATTTCATTTAAATTTCTCCACGCGCAATCTATTTATGATTTGTATATAGACAACTTTCTCGAAAACTACAAATGAGTAATGGCGTAATCCAACTTAACATTGTATTAATATTATACAGACATTAATTAACTACTAATATTCAATACGAATCATAAAATGTTATAATACAACCGTATAACTCTAGTTAATACAAATAACTATAGAATTGATATAAGCTTAAACTACATTAACATATAACAATGAAAATGAATGGCGATCGATTGATTATTATATATATTATATATCATTATGGATGAAAAATGATTTTTCAGGACATATGTAGCTTGCCTAGTAAATAACATCAAGAAACAATGAAGTACACGACACTTTTCCGGCAACAGTGCAGATGATCATAATGGCTGATTAATTCGCGCGAATAGGGTGCAGAAAGCACTAACGTGTCGGGCGACTGCTATTCTGACGCAACTCTTGTCCGCTTCATTTAGCAAGCTGAGTTTCCCTATTCGACTGCAAAACTTGTCCCGGGTGTTTGTCAAGCTTATTAGCATTTTTCCGCAATAAGATCAGCCAAATTTCCTATTCTACCCACACTGCTGCCCTTGGTGAAAGGGCATTTTTATAATAATCCTATTTCTTTTTCCGCTGCAGCTATTTTACTTGACGACAGGAAAGCTGACACTTGAATTGTTTATTTGTATGAAAATAATACATTCTGAAAAGTGATCATTAATTTTGGTCAAAGTGACGTTATATTCGTGTTCGGCAACTCAAATTAACCTTTTTCACAGTTATATATATATATATTTAAAAAAATTGAAAATATTTAAAAATTTGGTCAAATTGACCATTCTGGCACTTTGCTAGGGCTACCAAAGTGGACCAGTGCACACCATGCGGACCAAAGAATATCAACTGACACCCCCTATCGACATCAAAATCTCAATTTCGAAAATTTGCCCCATTTTGACCCCCTTAGGGGGGTACCCTGAACGGGCCATACTATAGGGAGGTTCAGAGGGGTCCTAGACGAAAATAAATCTCGGATTTGTGTTCAGGGGCCCAAATTACCCCTAGAGACATCAAAATCTCAATTTCGAAAATTTGACCCCTTAGGACCCCCTAGGAGGGGTGGTATATACCCTGAGGGGTCCTAGACGAAAATGGACCTCGGATTTGTGTTCAGGGCCCCAAATTACCCTTATGGACATCAAAATATCAATTTTGAAAATTTGACTCCTTAGGACCCCCTAGGGGGGGGCACCCTGAAGGGGCCATAGGGGGGTTCAGAGGGGTCCTAGACGAAAACTGACTTCGAATTCGTGTTCAGGAGCCCAAATTACCCCTAGTGACATCAAAATCTCAATTTCGAAAATTTGACCCTTGAGGACCGCCTGGTGGCCGGGGGGGTACCCCGGGGGGCCGTATAGGCGAGTCCAGGGGGGTGATAGGCGAAAACTAACCCCAGATTCGTGTTCAGGGGCCCAGACAACCCCTAGTAGCGAGATTTTATGAAAAAAATCGAAAAAAATTTCCACCCCAAAAGTACCCTAGGTGGTCACTTTTGATGAGACCTGAGACTTCTGCCAATTTGACTGGGGTGCCAAAGTGAAATACCATACACGACGCTGACCAAACAATATCAACTGACACTACTGCACGTATTAATTGTGACATCGTAACAATACAGCACGAGTGATTAGCCATTAAAGCGTTATACATTGACAAAGACACGAAAAACCATGTTTTCAAGGGTGCCAGAGGGGGGTGTACCAGTTCTGGCTACTAGGAAAATCTGACAGCAAAACTATGGTCACCCTGCACTGCACAGTATATGGGTTTATATTCGCATACAAAACGACAGACCTCCATCTGTAACCGTCTTGGCTGTACTGCCCATAGGTAGCCTTAGCCTACCCCCATAATACACGTGAATTACCTTCCGAGGCCGAGCCCCCTCCCCTGTGCTACAGTTACACGATCGACTCCAAAATAGCAGATGCACTATAGCACCACTACACTACCCTGCATGCAAGAGATGGAAGCTACCTCACTTGCGTGACTTCTCAAAAGTTGGCTAGAATTTTTTCGGACCCCAAAAAAGGGGTTCCCCCCTCCCAGCAGAGACCGAACGGGGACGAAATTGAAAAAAGTGGCCCGTCACTTTGCAACTTTGGTCAAACTAAATGTGAAAAACATATAATCATGACAACCCTACAAGCGTCCGGTCCGGTAGAGCTGTTGAAAAAAAAAGACGGAAAGTGTCAAGTTTGCAAAAGTCTTTTTTCCATATCTCAAGTTAGACTCAACCAATCTCTCCGAAATTTTGCACGCATATAGCCTTCCACTAGGCGGATTTACACACACCAAATTAAAAGTCATTCAATTGCATATATTTTAAGTTATTAAAAAATTAAATTTCAAAAATCCGCATTGAGTGGATTTTCTCCTATTCTAGTATTAGGGATGTTGCGGATGTCACTTTTTTGACATCCGCGGATGCGGATGTCGACCATACGTGGGCAGCTGGCCAATTCTGGGGGGGGTGAGCCAGCCACCGGGGGGGGGGGGGGTGCGGAGCAGCTGTCCTGCTGCTTTCGTGAGCCACCGTCCAGCAGTCTGGGGGGGGTGAGGTTGCCTTCTGGGGGGGGGGGGGGGGTGAAACTCCCCCCCCCAAACCCCCCCCACGCCCATGTATGATGTCGACTCCTAACATCCGCGCGGATGCGGATGCGGATCTTTTTGGAATACATTCTAGACAAGTTATGAGCCGAAATTTTACAAATTTTTTGCCAAAAAGTGCATTAAATACTACAAATAGCAGGTATGAATGCAAGTACTAAGCATGAGACTCGGATAGAGCAAAGTTCATCAAAGTTGTGTCTTCATGATATCTTCTATACCATGCGGTTTGAAACGCTATTGGTTTAACTTGTGTCTATTCAAAAGCTATTGACGTGACCCTATGGCTTAGTTATTGGTTTTGTTGGTGTATGTATTCTTATATTCTTTCAAATCAGAGAAAACCGGCTAAATTAAAAACCGTGTTTTAGCAAATATTGCTTTGCAACTTTACAGACTGGT